>JAGKTI010011293.1:0-16149 GCA_018397915.1 Birgus latro
ACAGTTTTCCATTGCTCCTCACTCCAGGCAAGATATTTCTTACAAAAATTTACTCTCTTTTTCTTCTGAAGTGCAGTTAGCAGTGGTTTTTTACGAGCACAAAAACTCCTGTAGCCCAGATCGTCATGCAACAGCTGCTGCACACTTCTGACAGACACATCTGCCAGCAACTGTGGGTTCTTTTCTTTTAAATCCCGTGCTGTTAGCCTTGGATCCTTGCTAACTTGCCTTGAGATCAGCTGACGGGTCCTGAAGGTTGTCTTACGAGGTCTCCCAGGCTTGGGAAGTGGAGTGGGAGGAATGGCCTCCCCACTGTCCTTGAACCGCTTCACCAGTCTCTGCACTGTCCTCAGTCTAACACCATCTGATTTGCAATAAATGGGAGTTTGTGGCCAGCTTTGTATAAGTAATCACTTCCACATGTTTGTCCTTGCTTGTGGTTACTTTAGGCATGATGAGAATGTGGTAGGTAACCAAATAACTGTGTTATTTGAGTCAAAACATGCCCTCGTGGTGCATCACACACGAGACAATCCTCCTCCTGTGGCTGCCCAAACATTACTGAGCCTGCTCCTGTGGTGCCAAACCTATCAAGCAGGGTTGCCAGCTCCCATTGAAAAAGCGTCAGCTCATTTCGCATCACAGGGGATGGTAGTATTGACCCTACTTCACTTAACGCGAAAAAGAATAATGTTGGCAAAAAAAGTCAATACTTTCTGCGCCTACTGTATATTAAATGCACTAAATTGTTTTTGTCATAACTTATTTATTTATATATGCTTCTTTAATTTAGTGTTGAAAGGATAAGTAATAGCTATTGTCTTAAAAATTTTGGGGGGTGAAAATTCAGTAATTTAGCAATTTGGGGGGGGTGAAAATTCGGTAAGCCGGAAAAATCGGTAATTCGAACCAGGGTAAAGCCTCATTTAGTTTGGCTTATGAAGGGTTTACTGTACATATATATATATATATACATATATATATATACACACACTATACATTATGTACACTGTATACAGTATGTATAGAGTAGTCCCTCAATTATCTGGACACTCAGTATCCTGATGTGGTCAGTGTTCACTATCCAAACGATGGATGTTAGCTCTATTAAACCATTATCCGAATTTACTTGCTATTACCCGGTCGAAAAAGCCCCCACGAAATTCGACAGGCCAGCTGACATGTTCAAACATTTGGTATCGTTGCCGCTGGGCTCAAGCCGTGAGCTGGAAGTACAGTAGTCCCTAACCCACGACCAAAGCCAAAATGTCCATCCGCCACTGTACTGAATGGTCAAAGTCGAGTGCTCGTCCGATTACTCCCATTGAACCTCCAGCACCAGAGCAATATGACTGTAACCCACAAATGGTGTCAAAACGTTCGTACGCATCCCCACCGAATGCCCAATGCCGCGTGGCCAGTGGACTAAGTCTTTCCCAACCGCCACAACCATCGAACACAGACCACAAGCCACAAGTATATGTTCGGTGACAGCGGCTGTCCCCCTCTCCACTGAATGTCGAATGTTGCACGGCCACTGGGCTAAGACTTTCCCAACTGCCAACACCATTGAACACACACCACCAGCCATGAGAACATGGTGACAGCGGCTGTCCACCTCTCTACCGAATGTCGAAAGTCGTGGGACCACTGGGCTGTCTTTCCCAACCGCCACCACCATCGCACACAGACCAGAAGCCATGAGTAAATGTTTGGTGACAGTGGCCATCTGCCTCTCTACCGAATGTCAAATGTCTAACAGCAACTGACACACACACACACACACACACACACACACACACACAGAAGGAAGATTAGTGAAATGGCAAGCACAGTTGTCAACCATGAGAGTATTATGGAAGAGTTCAGAAATGATAGAGACAATAAGGCAGGCAAACACTCTGACAGATCATAGCAGTGATATTGAGGAGAAGATAACCCAGGTGAATGAAGTGATGCAAAACTACAAAAATAATGTGGAAACCATATATGCTGAAATGGTGGAAGTAAAAAAAGACTTAGAAACAAGAGTTGAAGAAAAGAGCATTTAAAAGGAAGTGAAGAAAATCATCCAAAACAATCCAAAATTGGTCAAAGATTCAGCAGACATCAAATCTATAGTAATCACTGGTATAGGGGAGGATGAAATAAAAAACAAGATTTTGAGACAAATTAAGGAGATGGAAAATGTGATGAACACATTAAAGGAAGTATCAGTGGAAAGACAAAGAGGAACATAAAAGGCTAGGGAAAAACGAGAGAAATAAATCAAGCCCTTTGAAAGTAACCTTCCAGAGTGTAAACACATTGGAGGAAATACTGAAAAATACAAACTTATGGAAAAAGAGGATTTCAAAAATCTATGGATAAAAAGATGCCTAACTCAAGAGGAACTGGGATTACTAAAAGAAAAGAGGGAGGAGGCAAAAACAAAGAACGAGGGAAGATCAGAGGAAGAGAGGAACACATTTTTTTACAAAGTAATTGGATTACAGGTATGAAAGTGGTACATAAACAGGAGGGAATAAAAAGGAGGAAGGTAGAAGACCCAAGTCATGACAAGTATGTAAACAAAATGATTAAGTTTATGTACTCAAATGCAGATGGAATGGTTTCTAAATTACTAGAGATGAATACAGTAATTATATTAAAAAAAAGGAACGACATATTGTTTGCCTAACTAAAACAAAATTAACATCAAGGATATCAACCGATACCCTAAACCCAGAAGAATACAACATATGGAGAAGAGATAGGAGCTTAAAAAAAAGGAGGAGGAATTATAATATTAATAAAGAAAAATCTGCAAGTCAAAGAAATAGAACTAGATATATCCTCACAGGTAGAAATAATTGCAGTAGAAATTAGACCACTGAAGGGAAAGTAACTGCAGCAAATTTATACATGCCACCCAGATCAAACATTTGGGAAAAAGGCGAATATGAAGACCTGGCAGAGATTACAATTCAAAGCTCAAGAGCATTACTACACAGAATGGAGGAGAAGTCTGAAAGAATTATACTATCTAGAGATTTCAATACAAATATAAATTGGAATGCTCAAGATATAAAAAGCCAGGAAAACTGTTGGGACCAAAAGCTCCTGGACCTTGTGCAGGAGTTTTTCCTAACACAACATGTAAAAGAAAGCACCAGAAAAAGAGGACCTGATGTACCATCAGTATTAGATCAAATATTTACTAGGCAAGAAAATGATAGACAATTTTATATATCAACCTCCATTCAGCAAAAGCGACCATGCAGTATTAAATTGCAACTTCAGGATTGCATGACATAGTTAACAGTAATGAAAGTTACAAAAAGAGCCTTAACTACAAAAAGGGAACTATCATGACCTAAAGAAATACTTCTTAGAAATAGATTGAGAAAAAAAGCTTAGAGGAGAAGATTTAAATGTTATATATGTAAAGCTAGCTAAACAACAAATGGTATATTTACAGAAACATAAGACCACCTATAAAAAAAAATAACAAAAAAAAAATTACCTTTAAACTGATTCACTGACTATAAAGGTGTACAGAAGTATGTTTTTGAGTCTGAACAGGATCCATCAATAAACAATGAAAATAAGATAACATAAGGGATGGGTTAGATTAAGATAAGTTTGGTTTGGTTACCATAACATGTAAAGTTTGGATAAATAAGGTTGGGTTAAACTTCTGTACAATAATTTATGCTGGGTTTGGATAAACAGGCAATGATAAGGGTAATTTTGTTCAAAAAAGGCATTCTAAGATGGCATCCATCTGTCTTCAGTGCTGTTTGGGACTGTACCCTAAACAAACACTGCTTTTAAATGCCATAAACTTGAAAATACACTCAGAAATTACTCAATCCCATGAAGAGCTTAGATAAAAGGAAAAATAAATATGAAAAAGGAAACTCCACAGTAAAGTGGTTCTGTGTCTCCTTAAAAATTTCCCAAAGAATTTTAGTAGAGCCAAGTACTGTAGGTTTTACCTCCTGCTACACTGATTCTTTGTGGGGTAATTTACATATCCTGGGTCACTGTTTTATACCGCAACCAATGTAAACTGTCCCTTGCATGAGGCTTGCAGCATGGTCTGTGCAAACTTCACTGCCATATATGAGGTTCACAGCTCTGGAAGTGTTAGTAAGTCTGGCTTTACGATTCAGACACATGGAGGAAAATTGCAAAGAACGTGGATAAAAACAACAGGGAAACAAATCCACAGGAAATGGTTATTTACCATTTTGAAAATGTTAAGAAAAATATAAAAACCGTAGAGGTAAGGTGCTCCACTGCTTAAACTAAAGCATTACAGTACTTTGCCCAAGCATTTATTACTATACTGTACAGCAATTGCATAATACCACAAAAACACTTGAAATTATCGTAAAATATACTGTAATATAAACATATGACTTACTTTAACCACTTAACCGCGGGTCATCACTGTGGTGATGGTTGGTGGAAATGGGTCAAACCATGGGGTGTCATTTTGGTGATTCTGTGTTGTTTTGAATTTGCCTGGGCTTTCAGGGTATAAATATACAGTATATAAGAAAGTAAGGGAGAAGCCTAAGTGATTTTCATATTCACCTGGAACTACAGTACATCCTTCAACTTTGCGAATTTTAACTTTGCGATTCACCGATTTTGCGAGGTAGTTCCAAAAGTAATGTATTTTTTAACATTTATGAACTTTGCGAGTGATCACACATTTTGCGAGGTTGAGTGGTAAGAGAGTCGTCTTCCCGCACTACTTTGCCACCCCGAGTAGTGACGTCATGGTTCACTGGGCGTACTGAGCCTCCTAGTTCAGTGGTCCCGCCATGTTTGTTTGCACCTGTTTCCAACCAAGGTCACTGACCCTCACAATTTTGTGGTGCTCCTCGCAATACCCCAGCAGTCTAACCTTGAAAGAGTGTTAACCCCATCTCTGTGGAGGTCAGCATAAAAGCGAAGCGGCCAAGAATTAACGATACATAACCTGGCCAACATTCTCGCCGTCATTAACCAGCTGAAAAAAACCATCGTGAACAACGAATGTGACCAATTTAGGGCTCAGCAAGCATGCCATGATGTTGACAGGGCCCTTCGTTTTAATGCTGACCTACACAGAGATGGGGCTAACAAGAGGAAGCAATCTCTAATCACAAAATTAATGAGAACCCCAAGAGACCCTGCCCCATCGACCAGCCGTTCTGCCACCCCTCCCCAAGCAGCCAGCGATCCTAGCATCCCTAACCTTTTTCATTCTGATGACCCCAGTGACGATTCTGACTTCAAGGGATTCATGAAAGAGGCAGAAAAAACACAGCAAGATGTGGAAATATCTGCCGACAGTGATAGTGATGACTTAGGCCCCGCGGGGCCACAGTAGCCAAGCCTCACCCCGCCACCAGTCTCGTACACCAAGCCAATCTTCACATCAGTGTAAAAGCATTTTTTTGTTTAAATGTTTCTTACCTACGATGTTTTCTCATTAATATTACTGTACAGTACATCAGTTCATGTTTGTTTCATTTATCATCGTAAAATTAAGAGGTAGAGTCGAGAGAAAGAGTGGGAAAAAGTGCTTACCTTGGGGTGATGTCGACCAATTTGCCTCTATTTCATATATTTAATTGTTTGAATTTTGTGAATTTTGATTTTGCGAGGGTTTTTGTCGACCATATTCTCGCAAAATTGGAGGAAGGACTGTACCTAATTTAAAATATATTGTCTAGATTTTCTACGACTTACTTCATAGCACATACATTAGCAGCTGACATCATTAGTTCAATGTCGTCCTTCAAGGTGGAATCATGTCGTCGTCGCGCCCCTCCATTTCCGCCGTTTTTGTGGCCATTGTAAAAGGCCCTGTGCTCTTTACCCCAACTAAACATCATGTGGGAAGCAGTAAATGACTGCAGATATAAATAAGTGTAATAGAGTTCTATAAATACAGTATTAAACTGTGAGTGTGTGCGTGAATAAGAAATGACTGAATATGAGCTGCGAACTAGCGAGATTGGGAGGCTCGTACGCGCTTGTATTAAATTGCTTTCACAGTGTCTTTTTGTGGGAGTATGGATTCCAAACTACTTGGAAATAGTGTTTCTAGTGATAATATCAGGCACTGGTATTCACATTACGGGCTGTCAGAAAGTGTAAATTGGAGACTTCGTTACCCAACTTCAGAAGTCTCCACAAGTCCTACGGTAGTTGACGAAGGCTCAACAAACATCCCACAAGGAAGCTGAAGATATGTGCCATATGCATATGTAATTATAATATTCTAGGACTAATAACTGATTTTTGGCAAATATTTTTATAAAGTCAGTAAGAGCGCGAATTACCCCCGGCGGGAAGGGCCAGAACCGCCTCCATCAAACTTACGGTTAAGGGGTTAAGCAGTAGAAGCACCTTACCAAATCAGTTCTTCTTCTTCTTCCTGATAGCGTGTTCTGTTTTTCTGATTATTTCTGAAGTGAATAAGAATTGGTCAATTTTTGGTTGCTCACATCACTCGATTTCAAAAAATATATATATATTTCTTTCTGGTTGATTTTTGTGTGGTTTGAATGAATCTGAGCTCATTTTTGTTGGAAAACTCATTTTAGAGATAGGCCTACCAAGGTTATCTCCAAAGCAAGTGGATTCTGACAAAAAATGAAGGGAAAAAACACTCAAATCACACTAAAACAACCAGAAAAAGGTAGAGTCCCAGATGATTGGAAGTCAGGTGTAATAATTCCTCTGTACAACAGAAAAGTGAAAAAGAATTGTGTAGTAATCATAGGAGCAATTGTCTTTTTAGTGTAACAAGAAAAGTTTATGGTAGGATACTTATTGACAGAGTATGGGAAATATCAGAGGAATTAGCTGGAGAAGAATAGGGAGGTTTTAAGAATGGAAGAGGTTGTGTACATCAGATACTCATCCTTAGGTCATTAGTGAAAAGTTTCTGGTGAAGGGAAAGAAGTTGAATGCGGCCTTCATGGATCTGGAGAAAGCATATGACAGAGTGGACAGACGAGAAATGTGGAAAATATTAAGAATACATGGAGTAAATGGGAAGTTGTTGAATGCTGCGATGACCATGTATGAGGGTGCTGAGGCTGCTGTGCATGTGGATAGTGAACTGAGTGAATTTTTCTGTCTGAATGTTGGACTGAAATAGGGCTGTGTCATGTCTCCATGGTTGTTCAATCTGTACAATGTATGGATGGGGTTATAAAACAGGTACAAGGTAGGGCAGCGGATGTTGGAGTGGCCCTGATGAGAGGGCAGCATTTGAAAACTTTCTGTACTGTTGTTTGCAGATGATACTGTCCTATTTAGTGAAGTCGAAGGGGAACTGAAAGGCTTGGTGAATGGGTTTGGGGGAGTATGTAAGAAACAAAGTCTAAAAGTGAATGAGGGGAAGAGTAAAGTAATGGTCTTCGAGAATAATGAAGTCACTGAAAGCAGAGGGAGGTTGGATGATGAGGAAATGGAAAAAGTGGGTGCATTTAAGTACTTGGGTTGTGTGACGAGTAAGGATGGAAAGCTGAAGGAAGAAGTGCTTGAAATGGTGCAACAAGGAAGAAAGGTGGCTGGTTCTTTGAAAGCAGCGATAAGAAATAGGGAAATGACCATGGAAGTGAAAAAGTCACTACATGACAGTACAGGCAACCTTCACGCAACGAACACTCACACAACGAAAATTCGGTTTAATGAAAATTGTGTTTTGATACCCTTTATTTGCATAATGAATGCCTAGACTCGGCTTGACAAACTTTTTGGTTCTATTAACGTTTCAACTCCTAACAGAATTACGAGTTTTTCATCCTTTTTTTTTATATTTTAGAAAATTCTGACACTTTTCTTCTATGACATTTTTATTTCAAATTATTTTTATTTTACTCCTCAAGGATAGGTTAGGTTAGGTTATCTTCAAGAGTAAAATAAAAACAATTTGTGAAAAAATGTCATAGAAGAAAAGTGTCTTAGAATTGTCTAAAATATTGATAAAAAGGTTCAAAATCTCCTACTTCTGTTAGGGGATGAAACGATAATATTACCAATTTTTGGTTTACTGACAATCAGCCGTACCATCCATCAAAGAAAACAGTTGCGCATAGTGACACGCAGCTGTTGACAGCAGCGCCTCTAGCTACACAACGCTCATATTAGTATTAAAAACAAAACAGCTGTAGCCTTCCCAGGCTCGCATGTGCATTACTGCACTACACTCGCTCACCACACCTAAATGACCTGCAACTAGCCCTAGCCAAAAAGCACCCAAGGCCTCCAGGAAGAGTCTTACGCTCAAGACTAAGCTGGATATAGTAAGGCGGCATGAACGTGGTGAAAAAACAACCTATAGCTCAACTCCATGACCTGGCTTGCCTACAGTGTCGACTATCTTTAAATCAAGTGCCGTATGTATTTGTAGAATGTAGCTGTACTGTATCTGCAACAGTTGTAGAATATGAGTTATGGAGTCATAAGATACACAAACATTTATTCATAATGAGCAAAGAAGGGTGAATACAAATGGATGGGGGGGAAAACTGGAAGTCTGGAACCAACTCCATTGAACCCATGCTATAATGGGCTCGTGCAATGAAAATTCATGTAACGAATAGTTTTCCAGGAACCTAACCCATTCGTTAAGTGAGGGAGTACTGTAATGTGATACAAATTCAAAAGTATGGAAGTGAACGTTGTTGGAAGGACACAAGTCAAGAGAGCAGTGGAAAAGAGTTATTTGAGAGGAGCATGTGGAGTTCCATGGAGAGACAGACTGACAAATGAGGAAGTGATGAAGCATTGTGGTGTGGATACGGCTGTGATAGAATGCATTAGGAAAAATACACTGAGATGGTTTGGCCATGTGGAGAGGATGGAAAGCAAGAGACTAATGAGGAGACTATATGTGGGTGAGGTGGAGGGTGGGAGAGGGAGGCTGAGGATGAGATGGGGGGATGGAGTGGAGAGGTATATGAGAGAGGGGGATGTGAGCTGGTGGGAGGGCAGTGAAATAGCAGGGGACAGGGTGACATATAGACTACAGTATTTGTTTGTGGCCACCCCTTACGGGATTGAGGAGTCTGACAACAGTCTATCTATCTATTGCCAGATGCCATAATCCTGTAAGGGGTGGCCATTTGACTTTTGAATTATTTGTTTTAAAGAGAGGGGCACTAACCCTCCACCAACCCACTTGTTGACACACAGGAAGCATGTATGGTTTGGTTATATGGTTACCACCCAGCATTGTAAATGGTTTCTTGGCTTACAGGAAAGCATTTGGCTTGTCACTCAATGTAAAGCCACCTGTAAAGGAAAGAAAAGCAATAAGAAGTGACAGGAAAGATGGGAGAAATAGGAATAGAGGACAGCAGGCACAGAAAAAGAATGATAAAGGCTACGGAAGAAGTAGGCAGCACTATATCAAGTGAGTGGATGATGGTCGCCACCACCTACTGGCAATAGATAAATGGAAAATCACATTTCTAACCTAACCTACCCTTACCTTATCGTAAATGTCATCATCACAGTCTTAACCAAGACCCTCACAACAGGTAGAGGCCATTGGGGATACTGAATCCTTTGACAACAACATTTAAGGTAAGGTAAGGTTAGAAATGATTTCCCTTTTTTTTTTGTGTGTGTGTGTGTGTGTGATTTGAGTTTTTTTCAATTCATTTTTTGTTGGAATTCATTTGCTTTGGAAAAGGGAAATGTTCTGAGCTAAACCTTATTAGAATATATAGTCCTGCTAGGTGAGAGGAGGGCGCTAACCCTCCCGGCATGGCTCATACTCACGACCCCCCAGTCCCGAGTCCAATGCTCTACTACCGAGCCACCCTGCCCCAAAACAGTTGTGTTGGAGATAAGACTTGGGTAGGCCTACCTCCAGAATGAGTGATTTCCAACAAACATGAAGCTCAAATCCATTCACATCACACTAAAGCTGACTAGAAAAAATATTTTTTGTTTTGAAATCAAGTGATGTGAACTACCTTACTGAAATATTATTCTTAAAAAAACAAGCGATAGCCTCGTATTCCATCAGAATACACCCATACCCCGTTATCTGACACATTGATAACTAGTGCTTCGCTAGACCGGAGACAAGAAATGAGGTAACATTCCCACAATCCGAACAATTTGAATGTCCATCGCCTTGCTAGTCCAACACCTCACCTCTCTAGTCTGACACCTTGCCTTTCCCTAGGTTTGAAATGAGGCTTTCCCAGTCCTTCCTCCCTCCATCCCCTCTCTTCTCCCCCCCCCCCCCATGTCCCTCCCCTTCCCCCCACCCTCGTCCATCCCCCACCACACTCTGCTCTGCCAGGCATGTCTCCCTCCTTTCCCCCACCCTTGGTTATCTCTCCGCTCAGGCTCTCTGCTCCCCCCCATCCTCTCCCACGTGTGTGTGTGTGTGTGAATGAGTGAGTGAGTGAGAGTGGTGAGTGAGTGAATGAGTGAGTGTGAGTGGTGAGTGAGTGAGACTTGGGGAAGAGGGGGTAACAGGGCTGTTTGGCTTCCTTGCCTCTTTCCCTGTGCCCCCACTCTCCCCTAACCCCATCCCTGCTTGTCTCCCCATCCCTCCACCCACCCCCACACCCACTTGGCAAACCTGACTGCCAGCAGCCAGCCTGGCTATTATGTTGCTCTGAAGCAGTGTTAACACTGCACATCTCACCACCCCACCCTCCTGCGTGAGATGTTTGATGTGCCATTTTTTGGCAATAATATTGTTTATGAGGTTAATAACATTACCCAAGTGTTTGTGTCAGTCTCTACTGACTGAGCACCGGTAACGTATATAAAACTTTGGGTCTGGGTCTGGATCGCATCTCTAGCTTTTCTTCAGTATCTTTTGGGGAAAATTGCTTCAATATCCAACATACTTGCTGACTGAACACTCCCACTTGTGCACAACACTGCCAAATATTGGGGTATATGTGTACACCCACTACAAGAGGAAGCCATTATGCAACTGACTGAAGTATGGGATATTTGAAAATCGAAGATGTGCAAATGGTATCAGCAATTTGATTAGCCTGCATTTTGGCCAATTTTAATTTCATTGGCCATGAGGTCCAAGCATGCGCAGTAGTCACGTGACGTCACACCTGGGAGCTGCTGGTGGTAAGGGGAAAGAGCTCCACATAAATTAAAAACTGAGGAAGATCCTAGCTATCTATTTATTGCCAGACGCCTCAATCCCGCACGGGGTGGCCACAAACAAATCACCTCCACGTAGCTCTGTCCCCTGCCATTTCACTGCCCCGCTCCCAGCTCACACCCCCCTCTCTCATATACCTCTGCACTCCACCCCTCCATCTCATCCTCAGCCTCCCTCTCCCTCTCCCCCCCCCCCTCCACCTCACTCACATACACTCTCCTCATCAGTCTTTCACTCTCCATCCTCTCTACATGCCCAAACCACCTTAATGTGTATCTCCTAATGCTTCCTATCACATCCAAATCCACACCACAATGCTCCTTCACTTCTTCATTTGTTAGTCTGTCTCTCCATGTGACTCCACATGCTCCTCTCAAATAACTAATTTCCACTGCTCTCACTCTTTGACTTCTGTCTCTCCAACAGGGTCCAAGCTTCACTTCCATATGTTAGAGTTGGCCAAATGTTATGGCTGGTATCATAATACTGTCATGTAGCAACTTTTTCACTTCCATTCTCACTTCCCTGTTTCTTATCACTGCTTTCAACGAACCAGCAACCTTCCTTCCCTGCTGCACCCTTTCAAGCACTTCACCCTCCAGACTTCCATCCTTACTCATCACACTACCCAAATACTTAAATGCACTCACATTCTCCATATCCTCCTCAACCAATCTCACTGTACATTCACTGACTTCACCTCTCTCGAAGACCATCACTTTACTTTTCCCTACATTCACCATTAGATTCCGTTTCTTACACACAATCCCAAAGTCATCTACCAAGCCTTGCAGCTCCCCTTCGTCTTCACTCTACAACACCGTATCATTTACAAACAACAGTACAGGGAGTTTCCAAACACTGCCCTCTCTCACTAGGGCCGCTCCAACATCCACTGACCGACCTTGTCTCTTTTATAACCCCATCCATATACAGACTGAACAACCATGAAGACATGACACATCCTTGTTTCAATCCAACCTTCAAATGGAAAATTTCACTCAGTTTGCCATCCACACACAATGCGGCCTTAGCACCCTCATACATACTCTTCACAGCCTTCAACAACTTCCCATCTACTCCATATATTCTTAATACTTTCCACAATCCTTGTAATTAAATATGATTTACAGGTTAAATATACATTTCCGAAGACAAGTTAAGAGTGGAATAGATCCAAAACCATAATGTGGTCTACAATGTGGCTAAATCAGATTTCCTGGATCGAGTAATGTGAACTAGGGAAAATTGACCTAAACATTTCTTGTCACATCTGTTTCCACAAGGTTTTAAGCTAAGTTCTGCCATGACACTTCTTTTGATTCATCAGTGAAATAGCAGAAGGGACTGTCCTAAACTTACAATTTAACCAAACATGACATAACCCAGTTTACCTGTACCTAACAATTTAACCTAAACTAACCTAACCCAGCCTCCTGTTAGGAAATGGGAAATGAAATCCACTTTTGAGTACGTTTGGGTAAGATTCTTCCATTACACAGGACACAAACAACCGAAGGTACGGCTTAATCGTAGGCTTAATCAACGTGACAAAAACTTGGAATATTTTTCAGCAGGAAAGGTCATTTACAACCCTGAAAACAGAAAACAAACTGTAAGAATATAAACTGAATTGGTAAGGTCTTTCTGCTGCTTAATGTAAAGCATATATTTACCAATATAATTGCTTAAGACATAACATTTTATGCAACTCCCATTTTCGGCTATTTTGCATCTTGACCTAGCGCATCATTAAAATCGATCATCCATCCCTCTTACAACTATTAAGATTTTGATACTGATGATTACACTCACATAATAGTCTTCCTCCAAACACGGTAATAACAGCGCCCTTCTATTGCAATAAGCAACTGAAGAAATATGGTGTAATCCCGCGCAGCCAACCAGCCACACAATGTAAACAACGTGGAGAAAGGTCGGTTGTACTCTAGATCTTTTCTTGCCATGTGACATTAGACCTTGACTTCTTTATCAGGAATACAGGACTTTGCGTTTGTTTAAATATCCCATAATTTATTTAGATATTGAAATGATTGTTTTATCTAAACTTTTATCTTCATATTTGGAAATTGTTATGCTACGTTTTCGAGGGTCAACTCCTTGCTCCTTGAATACTTGGCAGGACCGGGTCAGGGCATAAAAACTCGGCGGAGACCAAACTGACAAGCATATATTAACCAAACTGACAACTCCAGGGCAAAATACGATATACACAAATATATAAAACAGATGGTACAAAACAGATATATATGGGTATGGGAGTGTTAAAGCACAGATCACTTCAGAATGTGCAGTAAAGTAATGGTATAGCACAAATATTTATAGCAAGATTCTGACACTGAAGTTGTAATATAGCAGGAGTCACTTATATGATAACTTGGGCACTGAATTCACATTACAGGACATGGCACTTATACACTAATATGGACTAGTCTCTAAATCTTCTTGGGCGAATCACACTGACAGGCAGGGTTGCCAAAACGCGGAAATATCGTCTGCTATGCGGATAAAACAGTCCACGGAGCTGCACACTACGTTTGGGTGAGGACGCGGTAACCACACCCTCACAAATGCGGATGAAACCATCCGCATCCTTTAATATACGCAATTTTAAGTCGAATGTATAATAAATAACCTTATATCCCTTAATCATAGTTGTATTATTACCCAGAGCATTTTGCATATGGGTAATCTTTGCATAAATATGCGACAAAATGTATAATGCAGTCATATCCTTCTGATAGGTTTTGCAGCTGTTACTGCTGCACAGGGTTGCGTTGCCTTTGAGCGTCCCACTGCATAATTGGGTCTGTTCAGCACAACAGCAGAGAATAACTCTTTCCTATGGGCTTTGTTATTCATTTTAGGTTCTTATTGGCAGAGGTTTGGCAGTTTATGGGTATATCGTTACTTATCATGTTGAGTACATAAGAAACACTAATATATTTTTGTACCCATCTATTCTGTATAACGTTTTGTAATGCCAATTTTTCTTGCATATAATATAAGTATTATAAGAGTAATTTAAGTTAGTATAAGTATAGTTTAAGTATATGATGTATGTAATTTACATTAGGTTGTACGTGATTAAGTGTGTATTCTGGACCGTGTTAAAATGTTGTAAAGTGTAAAGTGGACTTTGTAAATCGTATTTTGGGCTTGATTTTACTAGTGAAAGCAACTGGACAGGACGGGCAGGCATCTGGCCTCAATAGAACAGCATAGAAAGTTAATTTGGTGCTTATATTGGCGAGGAGTCATATTTATACCTAGAATTCAGAATTTTTGTACTTGGGCTAGTGTTTGTTGTATTGGTCTACTGAATAACGTTGTCTAAGAACTTAAGTAAAGCCAGACTAATGATGATTGTCATAGATGACTGCGAAAATTAATTCATTTGGCATAGACCTCAGTGGTTGCATCATGTTGGTGGTGCAGCGAACTAAACAGAGAGAAAAATTGTATCAAACCGTGATTTCAGGCATCGTATGTTAAATTGTTAAACCTATGCTATTGCCACAAAATTTAAATCATCATAAGTCATATTTTTATAAGTAGAGTAATGCGTACGTGTTTATTGCAAATTCTGGTGCGATGTTTTAACCTGGAGACTGTAACGTAACTGTTTGTAGTTAGAGCCAGACAGTGAGATCGGAGCGGATGTTCGCGGGCGCGGGCTTTTGCGTGCCCGGGGAGCGTCACTCTCCAGAAAGACTTCATTGGGTGTGGACGTTTCAGGTAAAGTTCCGCGTATTTACAGTATTTTTCCCTTATCCGTCGTCATAATTAGTTGTTGATATAACCATAATTAAAGTAAGATATCTGAGCATTATCAAACCCTTGACTCTCCAGAAAGACTTCATTGCGTGTGGACGTTTCAGAACCGGCAAATGACGCTGGGTCATGGAGTCTGCGCCGGCCATTGTTGAGAGTCACAAGTCCAGTGCCCGAAAGCCCTTTACACTAATTTACACATAGTCTATTTCCAATGCAGAGTATAATCAAAGTCGGTTGGTCCACTTAGTAAGCTAATTTCTTATAAAACAAATGTAATATGTTGGTTAAAGGTGTGTGAGAAGGCAGAAAAGTGTATTGTCCCGCCGTGAGCAGTGCTGTGAGCACTGAGTTCTATAGTGTAATAATTTTGGTTAAGTATATTTTTCCTGGATATGTCATGTGGTGTAACCCAGGTAAAATAAGGTTGATTTCTTTAGAATTGAAGTAAACAGTGTAACCCGTTGTAACTGGGTCTCGCTACGAGTCCTTGTGCGACCGTGCGTGGAGTGTTTATGGGAGTTACCCCTGTTGAAAAGGTTTTCTATGGTGCAGTCGGGAGAAGTTTTTTATACTGTGGAATAGATCTTGCGTTCTCTGTCACTTATTCTGTCGTAATGGAGACAAGTGATTCATTAAGAACTAGTAATTAATTCTGGCTTGAAACTATATCATTGCTGTGTAATTAAGGACATTAATATAGATAAGTAAATTATAGAAAAAATGTGTTTGGTTATAATCCTATGGGGTAGCATTAATAAAGACGGTGGCCCGCAAGGCATGTTACATCTAAAGAAGCACGCTCTCCTATAAAAGGCTCACGTTACCTTGTTACTGTCAGAGGCCCCTTGTCCCTCTTCCATCATATGGGACTAAATCATAAATAACATTAATTCTTTTTTTTTCCCGGCAACTGCTGGGTGGTGGCAGCGATACCAAATAATTTTAATTATTAAAGAGGCCTTATTCTTAATGTACTGGCAGTAACAGTAAATTCTCTATAGTATCAAAATTCTATTGTTGCACTGGCGGCTTAAGCGGTGTGGCATAGCTAATGTAATCATCTATAACGTAGGGAGAAAAATTCCTGCGTTACAGTTTTACATTAATTATTGGAATGTTGTACTGTACAGTATTTATAAATTATATCCAGTGGGTTATAATCATGTTGCATGGGAGTATTGCACACACACACACACACA
>JAGKTI010011293.1:16569-26691 GCA_018397915.1 Birgus latro
AATTTGTTTGTAAATATAAATGGGGAGATTAATGGGTGTCTTTTTCCTCCTTACATATTTTCACTTGGTGTCTCCTCAGGCATTTCATTTTCTTCTCTAATGCATTAAAGAAAATGTAGCACAGATATCAAACTGCGGATGAGGCGGCAACACTGCTGACAGGTCCGGTAAGGAATAAGTCATTCGTCACTGTTCCTCCGGGAGGAGGCACGGGACTTTCGTCGTGGGCCGGGTTCCCCGAGTAGTATTACTGGGCGGTGTAGCAGGAGGCCCACCTCTGTAAGGGCTCTGACGTGGCGTCTGGGCCTCTGGGCTAGGGCCAAAGAGGGAGAATAGGCGCGTGTGACGGCTTCTGGGAGTAGTGGCCCAGTCCCCTGGATCGGGTAGGCCTCGCCTGAGGTCCTTGGTATGCCCCAGGGTGACTGGGGGTTGTGGTCCCTTGTGCCTTGGGTCGCCATTGGGGTAGGATTGCGGCAACTCCTGGTGGGGGAAGTCGCCGTTAGGGTGAGGCCGCGGCGACGTCTTTGTCGGGACTGCACCAGGCGGGAACGTCCCCAGGAGGCTGGTTGTAGGGCGAGGACTCCAGGACTGCCAAGAGGGCCTCGCCAACACTCCTCCACCAGCAGATCCCCCAGGGGATCACCTCTATGGGGAGAGAGGAGATTTCCCACCCGGCCACAGGAGGGGCAGTGGGCCGGGCAAGGGATCACGTCCTCTTCAGGAAATGCCCAAGAGACAGAGGGAGAGGAGCAGACGATGGCCCGCTCTGCCTCCCCCGTGCGACCTGATGCTGACATGGCGGTTCCCCTGTCTCTTAGGGCTACAGGGAGAGAGCGGGCAGAGGCCTGCTTTGCCCTGCTCCCTGAAGATGGAAGTGAACCTCCTGTAAGTGAGGAGCAGACGGTGGCCGACTCAGCCTCGAACCCGACACGGACAGTGGCCTGTGTTTCGGCCCTACATGAGGTGGCAGCTGAGGGGTGGACGATGGTCTGCCCTACCTCAGACCTGACATAGATGGTGGTCGGTGTTGGGGCGCTGCCCCTGGGGGATGCTGCAGGAGAGGAGCGGACGATGGCCTGCTCTTCCTCTAGTCCGACACGGATGATGGCCTGTGTCGTGACCCTGCAGGGGATGGTAGCTGAGGAGCGGACGATGGCCTGCTCTTCCTCTAACCCGGCACGGACGGTGGCCTGTGCTGCGGCACTACTCGGGCTTGTGAGGACAATCCCGTCCCTTACCTGGTTCCGGCCGGAGCCAAGGTGATTTCCACTGTGTACCTGGCGCAGCATTGGTTGAGAGATGGACATATGGTAGTGGTACAGGTAGGCCAGTCCTGCCCGGAAATGCTCAGTGCCTTACCTGCCTCCCTGTTGGTTCCTCCTTGGGTGGGGGAGCTAGTGTCATCTGCCTCCCTAACGTTTTCTGTCTCTGCTCGGGTGGGGGGGCTTGTGTGGTCCCTCTTGTTGATTTTTCCCCCTTTTGCTCGTATTTCACTGCCTTTGTCGGGGGGAAAGTCACGTCCTCGTGGCTGGAGGTGGGATGTGTCCGTGAGGGCGGTTTGTTGTGTGGGTGTGAGATGGTGGAGGAAAGCATTCCATTGTAGTGTGGTGAAGTTGGGTGGTTGGTGGGGCGTGTATGCCACGCGGAGTGTGGAGGTGTGGTGTGTGTTGTGGAGGAGTCGGCAGAGGTGTTGGGTGCCCCGTATTTGGTGGTGCCGACCGTGAGGTGGGAGCCAGGTCTCTCGTATTCGCCTGGTGGACAATGTGATGATTCCTGGTTGAATGCTTGCTAGTGGCGGTGCTGGTCGTCTTTTATGCCCTGGTGTTGGGGGCGTGGACATCTTTCCCCTGGGGATTTGTCTGGGTGGAATCTTCCACCGGGCTTGGTGTATAGGGAGGGTGTTCAGGGTTGTGTTGGGTGTTGGTGTGGGTGTGGATGTGTATTGTGCAGTTGGGCGTGAGAGGCGGCCGGAATGGGTTGTTGTAGTGATTAAGACTGGGGTGGGTGATGAGTGCGAATGCGGTGTGGGAGCGGCGGGAGGCGGAGATCTCGGTGGTAAGGTGCGAGAGGAAGTAGTAGTAGTAGTAAGTAGTTGTTCCCTAGGCAGTCTGGCCGAACAGCCCCGAGTCCCTATGGAAGGCCATGGCCGAGACCGGGCTTTCCCACAGAGCTCTCAAGGAGTGTATGTTGTGTTGTTGGCGAAGGTGATTGTGTGCAATGCAATCTTCCATGATGTGCTTAATGGTATGGGGTGCTCTGTCAGCGACAGAGTCATCCAGCCTCTTCTGATAACTTAAGAGGGCTGGATGATGCCTACATCTCAGCCTGGCCAGGTGGACCCTGTCCTCACGAGGGAGGTAGCATTCAGAACGATGGATATCAGGAGGCCGTGCATGCAGCTGTGTGTTGTTTTTAAGTGACTGAATGGAACGGCGAGTGATTTGAGTATGAATATGCTTCTGGAAGCTGGTCTGAGGTGGGCAGGGGGGAAGAGATGATAGTATTTGTGTATGATATCGTGTGCTGGGTGTTGTTTTGATGTTCCTTGGTGTATATGGATGTGCTGTCATGTAGTGTAGTGGATGTTGTGGGTTTGTGGAGGCTGCAGCGAGAATTTGGGTGCCTCTCATGTCCAGATGATCCTTGACTTTGAGGACTTTGGTTTCTTGGTGTAGGTGGTCTGTGAGTGTAGTAGCTGTGCAGCCTATGATTATTTTTAGGGCCTTGTTTTGTATGGTCTGAAGAGTGTTATAGTGTGTTTTAGTGAGGTTAGGAGCCATTGCAGGGCTTGCATAGTTCATCACTGAACGTATGTATTGTTTGTATACTGTGGTGGTGGTTACTTTGTTGTGTCCAAATGTTGTATGGGCAAGTGACTTCAAGGCACTGAGTCTAAGTGTTAATCTATTTTTGATGTTTGTGATGTGTTGTTTAAATGACACTGATATATTGTATGTTACACCAAGGATTTTGTGTGTGTGTGTGTGTGTGTGTGTGTGTGTGTGTGTGTGTGTGTGTGTGTGTGTGGCAGGGGAGTGTTGTTTATGGTGAGGTGTGGAATGTCACAAATTGCCTCCATGTCTCCCTGTCCCCCTCCATTTCATTGTCCTGCTCCCAGCTCACACCCCTCTCCCTCATATACCTCTCCACTCCATCTCTCCAATTCATCCTTGGCCTCCCTCTCTCCCCCCCCCTCGACCTCACTCACATACACTCTCCTCGTCAGTCTCTCACTCTCCATCCTCTCCACATGGCCAAACCACCTCAATGTGTTTCTCCTAATGCTTCCTATCACATCCATGTCCACACCACAAAGTTCCTTCAATTCGTCATTTGTCAGTCTGTCTCTTCATTTGACTCAACATGTTCCTCTCAAATAACTCATTTATTGTGTCAAGTCACTGTATTCTTTGTCGGTAATATACGTGTAAGGCTGGTTAGCCTGTTCCTTTAGCTGCATGTTCTGGACCCGTTCTTAGAATATGAGACCCACATTCTCAGAGAGCAAGAAGTTGATCTCTGAGTACGTGGCATAACACTGGTGGCAGCGGTGGTTCTAGATCCGGTCACGAAAGTGCACAACTAGGAACAAAAAGGGAAAATCTGACAAAATGGCAGCCAAATAACACGTACAATTGCCAAAATTTGACCCTGAACAGTGCAATATAGACACATACACGTGTATCATTAAACCACTGTCGGATATTGGATCTGAACACAACAAGGAAAAGATAGCTGTAACACTACCCCACCTGGGAAAAGCAGTCTCGCTTATCGCCACGAAGATCATCCCTGAGCTGACATGGGCACATTTTACATGAATTGTGACACAAGCAGTCACACCATCACTGGGAAAAGTAGTAGCTTTGTCCCAGCTCGACGCTCTAACCTACAACAGCAACCTGGAAAGGCGACTAGTCACCACCGCTTACCCGGAGGCCGACGCAGCCATCCAGGAATAACATATTTTCAACACTGTTAAGGATGCTCCCCAGCACCGTAAGAGAACATTTCACAATCTATGACCCAACGGGAGACCTTGACAGAGATATGCAACTAGTCAGGCATCTTTTCACTGCCAGCACCACCCCACAACACATTGGCGCAATGAGCAGAGTCCTGACGCATAAAGTACAACAACCAAAACCACAGACGCCCCCCACCTGCACCGTTCCACCAACATCACCCAGTATGCCCAGGGCGCTCCCCACCAGAAGACGCCCCCCTCCTAAGGAAAATACCAACCTGATCTCCATAAATCCGTGGAGTTTTCAGCGTGTAATCACCGGTGCCCAATTCATGACATACGGGAACAACTTCAAGCTGCCCGACAAAAAACAGCAACCCAAGGGAGCCACAAGGTCTCCTCTATAGATGATAATTGCGATGAAGACAACGCACCCTCCGCTGAGTACTCCAATCCTGGTGAAGTCGGGCCGCACGAAGAAGACGCCCCACAACAACTGGATTTTTAGGACCGCCTCCGCACCTCCCCACGGTGGCGGGAGCCACCTCCCAAAAATATCACCCCCCAGTCTATGATAAGATGAGACTGAATGGGGTGAAAGTGAGGCTACTGGCTGACACGGGAGCGGCCAGATCCTGCCTCTACTACCATTTTTACTTCCGTCATGCCTCGGCTTTTGGCCTGCTTCTCTCCACTTCAGCTTATCTCGTAGATGCGCGAGATGGCTCCCTGCCTATCCGTGGGGAAACTTGGGCCTTGCGAGCCGACACTCACCAGAAATTATCAGCCAAACATCAGTTCTTCATTTTTGACTCAGTCTGCAGTGCTTATGATGACTACCTATGGCTGGACCTCATGCAGGAACTACGCACCAATATCAACTGCCATAAGCGACGTCTCCATTTCCAGAAATCTACAGTCCCCCCCCCCCCGCCACACTGCACATTTTTTTTATATTTTTTTTTATGCAAGGAAGAACGAACCAAAGGCAATGGGCCCGCAAACCGTTCCTTCAAAGAATAAACAAAAACAACACAAAAGAGAGCCAAATTCAAGATCCGTTCTTTTCAAGATGCCTGGACACACTGCGTTTGAAAGACTGGAGATTATAGGAAGTAGGAAATACAGACAGAGGAAGACAGTTCCAGAATTAACCAGTTGCATAAATGAAGGACTGGGAGTAACGGTTAACTCTTGCATTAGAGAGTTGGACAGAAAAGAGATGAGAGGTTGTTGCTAGACGGGTACTACGTGCCCGTCGTAGAGGTGGAGGGATGCAAGCACACAGTTCAGAGGAGCAGTGGCCATTGAAGTAGCGATAGAAAAGAGATAAAGATGCAACAGTGCAGCGAAGAGACAAAGGTTGAAGGAAGCTAGTAAGAGGAGGAGAGTTAATGAGACAAAAAGCCTTTGACTCCACCCTATTGAGAAGGGCTGTATGTGGGGATCCTCCCCACACATGAGAGTTGTACTCCAAACAGGGGCGAATAAAACCCGTGTATAAAGTCAACATCTGTATAGGGGTAAAGAAGGTTCGGAGTCAGCATAGCACACCTAATCTCTTGGAAGCAGATTTCACAAGAGATGTAATATGTTCTTTCCAAGATAAATCCCGAGTGAATGAAACCCCAAGCATGTTCAAGGATGATGAAGGAACGAGCTGGACATTATTAAACATCAGCGGGTACTCCTGTGGAAGGTTTTGTCTGGTTGATAGGTGCAAGAACTGAGTCTTTGATGCATTAAAAACAACAAGATTATTTTTACCCCAGTCAGAGATACGAGCCAAGTCAGACATTAGGTGTGCTATAGCCTCATCCCTTGTTTGTTGAAGTAACTGCTGAGATGGGCGTTGTGGGAACCGAATGGAAAGGTGAAGGGTGGAATCATCAGCGTATGAGTGGATAGGGTTAGATGTACAGCTAAGAAGGTCATTGACGAATTAAAGGAAGAGAGTTGGTGATAGGACGGTGGCCGTCAACAACAACGGCTATAGAACGACCAGAAAGGAAGCTAGAGATGAAGGTACAGATAGAAGGATAGAAACCGTAAGAGGGCAGTTTAGAAATTAAAGATTTATGCCAGACTCAATCGAAAGCCTTTGAGATGTCAGGCACAATGGCAAAGCTTTCGCCAAAGTCCCGAAAGGAGGATGACCAGGAGTCTGAAAGGTAGGTGAGAAGATCACCAGTGGAGCGTCCCTGACGGAACCCATACTGACGATCAGAAAGAAGGTTGAGATAGGAAAGATGCTTTAAAATTTTTCTGTTAAGAATAGATTCAAACACTTTCGAGACACAGGCTGTTAAAGCAATTGGACGATAGTTAGAGGGTTGGGAATGGTCACCCTTCTTTGGGACAGGCTGAATGAGAGCAAATTTCCAGCAAGAAGGAAAGGTACAAGTTAATAGACAAAGGCGAACGAGTTTACCTAGGCAGGGTGTAAGCACAGAAGTACAGTTCTTGAGGACAACAGGAGGGACCCCATCAGGACCATATGCCTTGTTAGTTAATAGACAAAGGCGAACGAGTTTACCTAGGCAGGGTGTAAGCACAGGAACACAGTTCTTGAGGACAACAGGAAGGACCCCATCAGGACCATATGCCTTGTTAGCATTGAGGCCAGTGATGGCAGAAAATACATCAGCTGAAGAAATTTTAATGTCAGCCATGAGGCAGTCAGAGGGGGGAAGTGATGGAGGAACAGCACTGGAATCGTCTAAGGTGGAATTGGAGGAGAAAGTCTGAGCAAAGAGATCGGCTTTATCAGTAGAAGAAATAGTTACAGAGCCATCAGAGCAGAAAAGAGCAGGGAAGGATGATGAGGTAAAGTTGTTAGAAAGGTTTATGGCAAGGTGCCAGAAGGAGTGTTAAGAATTTGAGTTGGAGAGTTGGGAACATTTAGTGCGGATGAAATTATTTTTAGCAGAACGAAGAACAGACTTAAAACGATACCGGGCAGAAACATAAGAAAGATGTGATTCAGGGGTGGGTTGGCTCCGGTACCTTTTGTAGGACCTCTCCTTGTTGCGGACAGCATTAGAACAAGTGTGATTAAACCAAGGCTTTTTTGCATTAGACAAAGGATATGAGAAAGGAATGTATGGTTCCATGCCCGAAAGAATAACCTCCGTTTGCATAAGGCACACGCAGATGGCTCCCGGCCATGGAAGCAATAATCATTCCAGGGAAAATCAAAGAAGTACTGCCTAAGGGCCTCCCAATCCGCAGCTCCAAAGTGCCACAGACGACGTTTCTTTGGAGGGTCCCCAGGCTGCACCGGAGCAACAGGACAGGTTAAGATGATAAGGTTATGATCGGAGGACCCCAACGGAGAGAAAAGATTAACAGTGTAAGCAGAAGGATTAGTTGTAAGGAAAAGGTCAAGTATGTTGGAGCTCTCTCCAAGGCGATCAGGCATACGGGTAGGGTGCTGTACAAGCTGCTCTAGGTCATTAAGGATAGAAAAGGTGTAGGCTTGTTCACCAGGTGGATCAGTGAAAGGAGAGGAGAGCCAAAGGTGGTGGTGAACATTGAAATCTCCAAGAATGGAAATTTCAGAGAAAGGAGAAATGGATAGAATGTGTTCCATTGTAGAAGTAAGATAATGGAAGAATTTTTGATAGTCAGTAGAATCAGGCGACAAGTAAACAGAGCAGATATATTTAGTCCAAGAATGACAGGAGAGCCGAAGCCAGAAAGTGGAGAATTCAAAAGAATCAAGTTCAGGAACACGAAAGCAAGATATGTTGCTGAGTACATACACAAACCAGCCACCTTTGGCTTTAAAATGAGTATAGAGAAAGTAGGAGGATACAGAAAAGGATTTGCTATCAGTTGCCTCAGACAGCTGGGTCTCCGTTAAAAAGAGATGAGGTTTAGAACAGGAGAGGTGGTGCTCCACGGAAAGAAAATTTGAGGAAAGGCTGCAAATGTTGCAGAAATGAAGAAGAAGTGAGTCAGACAGTGGTTCCAGGCATGAGTCATCACCGGGAGAGGGAGGGATGGTGGGGGCATTTGTGGCCCCCCCCCCCCCTGGGGCCTCCGAGGCACTGTTAGTTTTTGCCATTTTTGTGAATTTTCAAAAGGTTGTGTAGTGTGCACTGTGCATGTAGTTTGGTGGTGACAGTTAGAGAAACTTGTACTGGAGAGCATGCTGGCCTACTCTCTGTGTAACTGAAACACTGAAAAATTTCAGCAAAGGCGGATGGTCGGAAACTAGTCCCGAGGGCTGATGAAATGGGAGCTCCAGCTATCCCTATCATCAGCTTTCTATCCACCTCGGGAGTACTGCCCCATTCGACTGGTGCTACAGTCTACTCCCACACCCTCTCCTTCATCTCACTCTCCTCCCACTATGTCTTCTACCTTACCCCCCCCTATTCCTAACCTTCCCGCTCCTCTGCATACCTCTTTCCCTGCTATCATCCCCTCCTCCCTTACTATCCCTCCTCAGCATGAGGCCTGGCTCCACCTTAACAGGCCCGCCAGAACCTCTACCTTATTCTCCCCTAACCTGCCTTCTGGAACCATCTTCTCCTCTCTGCTGTCTCCCACCTTCCTCCCCCCCCAGCCTCAGGGCGGTACGCATTGCCAACATTTCCACCACCTCTCTCACCCTACCTAAAGGATTAGAGGTCAGAGAGATGGAAGAAGCTGAACCATGCGCACGCCTCCCTCCTCCCCTGCTTCCCTTCCTCCTCTACCTGAACACCTGACACCACACCAAGCCGACAGCCTCTGATGCCTCCTCCTGGACTTTCAAGACCTATTCTCATCAGGAGCTGCGGATATTGGCCACACCACGTACCTGACACATGAAATCCACACAACAGGCCCACCGATTCGCCGACCGTCTCAGAGGAAAATCCCTAATCATCGGGCTGAGGAAGACCGGCAGGTCCAGGAAATGCTCAATGCTGGTGTCATATCCCCATCCACCAGCCCCTGGTCCTGTTCAGTCGTGATAGTTAAGAAGAAAGACGCATTAACAACGTGACCACAAAGGATGCTACTCTCCCACCCAGGATAGATGACTCCCTCGACTCCTTGTACGGAGGATCCTAGTTCTCTACCTTGGATCTCCAATCGGGAGACTGGCAGGTCCCTGTACACCCGGACAGAGAAAAAACAGCTTTCTCAACCAGCATCGGAAAGCATTAACAGCCGTATTCTTAAACTTTCCCTTCCCTTTAAGAGGCATGGGAAGGACATCTTTCTCCGAATTGGTATTCTTAAAAAAATCCCTCTCCTTCCGAGCTGATCGAAGGGAAAAGTTTTCCCACCTAGCAGCCGAAATTATTGGAACTTGACGGAATCATTTGACCCGTCTCTTCAAAAATTCCTCCGCAATTTATGTTCTTTTGTAGTTTATTGTCCTAAATATTTTTAAAATGTCGATGAAAGGTGCTGTACAGTATTATTAGTATGATTTACAAGGATGTGTCATGTCTCCATGATTGTTCAGTCTGTATATGGATGGGGTTATAAAAGAGATACAAGGTCGGGCAGTGGATGTTGGAGCGGCCCTAGTGAGAGAGGGCAGTGTTTGGAAACTACCTGTACTGTTGTTTGCAGATGATACTGTGTTGTTGAGTGAAGACGAAGGGGAGCTGCAAGGCTTGGCAGATGTGTTTGGGAGAGTGTGTAAGAAACGGAATCTAAAGGTGAATGTGGGGAAGAGTAAAGTGATGGTCTTCGAGAGAAGTGAAGCCAGTGAGTGTACAGTGAGATTGGATGGGAAGGAAATGGAGAATGTGAGTGAATTTAAGTACTTGGGCAGTGTGATGAGTAAGGATGGTAGTCTGGAGGGTGAAGTGCTCGAAAGGGTACAGCAGGGAAGGAAGGTTGCTGGTTCGTTGAAAGCAGTGATAAGAAACAGGGAGGTGAGCATGGAAGTGAAAAAGTTGTTACATGACAGTATTGTGATACCAACTCTGACATATGGAAGTGAAGCTTGGACCCTGTTGGAAGGACAGAAGTCAAGAGTGAGCAGTGGAAATGAGTTATTTGAGAGGAGCATGTGGAGTCACATGGAGAGACAGACTAACAAATGAGGAAGTGAAGGAGCGTTGTGGTGTGGTTGAGGACGTGATGGGAAGCGTTAGAAGAAACGTTAAGGTGGTTTGGACATGTGGAGAGGATGGAGAGTGAAA
>JAGKTI010011294.1:4091-24091 GCA_018397915.1 Birgus latro
CTCACTCACTCACTCACTCACTCACTCACTCACTCACTCACTCACTCACTCACTCACTCACTCACTCACTCACTCACTCACTCACTCACACACACACACATTGATCAGTGCATAGCACCCACTATCGCACCGCAAGCACGGTTGTAATAAATTGCTCTACATACATGTCTTTCTGTCCATCGCTAGATGTATTAATCCCATTAAGAGTGGCCACAATCTATTTAGCCATCGCCTCACGCCTAAATCCCATAATTGGTAACCACAAGCCATTTATCCATTGACAGACGCCTTAATCCCGTAAGGGGTGGTCACAGACAAATCGCCTCCATGTCACCCTGCCCTCTGCCATCAGGAAAAGGACAAAAATATCACTACAGTAGGTCCGTTCTTTTGTCAACTTAGAAGGCATTCTAACATCTCTACTTTAACTCTTTATTTTGCACTTTTTAAGAATTTGTTGTTACTTATCTCTGTTATATAGCAACACAAGGGTCGTCGTATTTCGTCAGTTAGGGAGGCAACCTAGCACCTCCTCCCTACTAGTTTATTTCTGCTAATTTTATATTGGCATTATCTTGAATTACATTTGTGCAGATCATATTAGTATTTTAATGACAAATGTAACATGCAGGCGAACAGTAACCAGCAGTGTTCAAAACACCTCTCTTGGAAGAATGTCAGAAATACTCCTAAAATTTCGTGCTTTCTTAGGCATCCTGGCTGCACTTTCTTATTATCCTTAGTACTGCACCTATCAGGGTCTGGTTGGGGACAGATCTACGATTCCTCATACCCCTCCAAAATTTCCAATCATTGTTCATCCACACAGAGGTAAGGAAAAAGAAATTGTATCAAATCTCCTTACTTTAATTTATAATAAATCAAACAGGGAGAAAAAGAAATTGTATCAAATCTCCTTACTGTAATTTATAATAAATCAAACAGGGATATTTACAACACATGTACATGACCGAGACAGAAGTACGTTTTGATGGAGGGGAACAAATTACAGTATGTACACGTTACAACACTACAGGAATTTCGTGGGTCAGTAGAGTCACCAGATTCAAGGGGGTACAAGCTTGCAAATGAACATTCAAACCTTAATTTGTAATGGATGATTATTGTCTATAAAACACCTTAACAATGAACCATCAGTGATACCAACTATGCAAGCTCGGAGAATCACATTAAGCTAATTCACACGCCTGGCTACATAAACTTTAGAATAAAATATAATTTACATGTACACCTGGGGGATGTCCGAGATCATTACTCTAGATTAAAATATAGAAAGTACGAGTTAGAGTGACCAGATCAGAAGGCAGAGGACCGACGTGCTGGTGATGCAGGTGAGAAGTCCTGGACGACCCCACATCTGCCCATTATAAAAGCCAGGTGATGCCCACAGTTTGATCTTTCCATTCCTGGGTACGTAGGGCACGAGATGACCATCAATCAGCCAGGGTCAGAGACAGTGCTTGGCTGCTGATGGGTCAACTGTTTGAAGAAGGATCGGGATTGGTTAGGTGGACAATCACGTCCACGTGGAGTTCACAACGATTCCATGTTAAACCAGGTGCAGCCCCACGTTGTCTGAAAGCCAGCCGGGGAAGGGAGTGGGTTCACCTGACCCAGGGCAATTAGCAGATTAACACCTCTCTCCTAGCCAATAACACAACATACACTCCTTGAGGGCTCCGTGGGAAAACCCGGTCTCAGCCGTGGCCTTTCTTAAGGACGCGGGCTGTTCGGCCAGACTGCCTAGGGAACAACTACTACCACTACTCCCCAGGCAGATTAGCATGGGTCACTTGGCATCTTCTTTCTCCTCTTCCTCTTTCTCTTTCTCATTCTCTTGTCCTCGTCACTCCGTGACACGCCTCATTATTGTTTATTATGCAATCTGATATTTTAACACCCACACACATATACTGTACATAGTAACATGCATTAGAATAATAAACTGTAATCTGCAATATAAATCACTTGGAAAGTTGTGCTGAAAAGTCTCTTCAACTGAGAATCATACAACAATAAATCTTTCCATTCCAGGGCCCCTTCATCCTGGTGGGGATAGGATGGCTGCTGTCCGTCGTCGCGTTCATGCTTGAGGCTCTGCTTCGTCCAAGGTTGGGAATGCACAGTTAAGCATAATTAATTCTTTATGCTTGTATAACCTTTTGACCTTAGGAAGCCTCTTATCACCTCTTCCTTTCCAGTTTATTTCTGTATTTAACATGTTAATATTATACGCTATGTTATCTAAACAATCAGTGTCAATGTTACAATGACATAGATAGCATATAGGTTATATAAAATGATAAAAAGACAAAGATGACATACAAGGTGAGGCTTCAAAGACAAAATTACTACTGAAGAGATACTAGAATTCCTTTATATCTGACAAGAATACGGTACTAGTCGTCTGTTTAGCAATTCTTCCTTACCAACATATATCTGAAGTCTACCAAACACTTTCAGGCTCCTGTGACTCACTCTCAGCTGCATAAAATCATTTGTCTTTAGCTGGAACAAAATACTATTTGGTCCATGAGAGGGTCAGTATTATTAATTTTGTATTATCACTTGGTGAGGGGACTCAACATTCTTCCCTACCTGTTTATTTCTCCATATGAAACGTTAAAGACCTTCAGTACGATGATGCCTCTTGTTTGCTATTGTCAAAGGATTTAGTGGAGCTTAGTGGAAATTTATGGCATGGAAAGCTTAATAAACGTCGCCAGTTATCATTCAATTGCCAGAAACCTGCCTCTATGCTGAATAAAATCGTCAGGAACCTAAAATATATAATATCATCAGGAATAGACGAACTTATGCTATGTAGTCCTGTTCTTGCAATGTGGACTTAGTTACATACATAACAAACAGGAAAATATCATATTTGGTGGCAGCGGTGGGATAAATAATATGTTGATCTTGTGGTATGTTGGTTGTAGTAGAGTTGTTACAACCAGTTGATTTGTAAGATAACCTCAGTTCATTTGCGATCAATGGTGGGAGTAGTTACAGATGAGTCTGTGATTGATTGTAGTTTTATTTTCTTCAAAGGGAAAATTCAAGATTAACACTGTTTTATGCTAACTAACTCTCACCGCTCTCTCATTAAACCCGTCTTCTGCTTTCTCAGCTTCCTAACCCCGAGTTCCTCTTTCTGTCGTGTCTCTCCCAAATCTGATCTAGATTCCCTCCTTTCTTGTGTTGGAAGGCCTTGTCACGTGGACTAGCCATGCCTTGAACTTTCTAGAAACCTGTATGTGTGTATGTATGTTCTATCTGGTCATCTTCCCACGGTATGAAAGTGCGAGCTGTTTCCTGCTGCCCTTGGTGAGAAAGGAAATGCTGTGAGCTGTGTTACTTCCTACTTCCTGACTCAACCTCTATCCTCCTAGCTATTATTTATGATATTTTGTATTCGTAACAGAATCTGATGCTCTACTTTTCCAACTAGAGGGGTTAGATACATGTTTCATATACCTAATCATCTGTAGATATTCTTCCTACTTTAGCTATAATCATTTGGGGTTAGCAAGGGTGATACAAAAATGATCTCCTTGGGCTGAAAGAGTAAACTGATTCACTACAAACATGTCAGATATCCGTTAATAAAGACTTCAACGTGCTTGCATGCCTTGGTCACCTAATGGCGGTTCTCCACGCTGCTAGACCGCCAGCAGCCTCCCTGTTCAGTCCTTTATCCCTGAGGTCGCACTCTTGTCACATGTCTTTTTCGGTCTGCCTCTCGCAACTTTCCTCTTACCATTCACATTTTTCACGCTCAGCACCTGGTTGTCTCATCCCCCATTTACTCCACATCTCCAAACCTATCTTATTTGTAGTATCTTCGGATGTTACGATTGAGGTTAGAATAGAAATTTTAAATTAAAGAATTTGTCTATAGCCTCAACTAACCCCTCGAAAACTAGACATCCGACGCTGAATAACATTATCTTGTTCCGAATGACATAAAAAAGTCGTCGCGGTACTGAAGCTATTACTCCACTTTCATTATACAGAGTGGCCCATTTATAACAGTCCCATTCCTTTTCGTCCGGTGATTTGTCGTGTGTTGTAGGGACGGCTCAGTCAGCGATATCAGTGTCTATAATTTGCATCATCTATTCATTCTCAACTCCAACTGCGACACCCACATCCGCACCAACAGACTGAAATGTCCCCGCAACACGTATGATACCGCCACGTGAGTTCCTAGTGAAGCGGTATTTACAGACAACACTATTTCTTTCAGGCACTCACTACAAACCACCAGAGAGAAGACAAGGCAGCGAGAGTTCCAAAACACAGACGAAGGTGAGCAAGGAAGGGGAGAGTGAATTGACAATAAGGTGAAGGTAAGAGTGATTGGAGTTGAGGGGAAGGTGAGAGAGGTGTAAAGGTGAGAGATAGTTCAGGGGAAGATAAGGGTGAGGAATAGGGGAGAGGGATAGGGATGAGGGGTAAGAGAGAGTTGTAAGGGTGACGGGTAGGGGTGAGAGGTAGGCATGAGGGATAGGCTTGAAGGATAGGGGCTTCGGGTGGGAGTGAAGGATAGAGGCTAGGGGTAGTGATGAGAGATTGGGGTGAAAAGTAGGGATAAGGTATGGGCGTAAAGGTAGGGGTGTGGGATGTAGACAAGGGATAGGGGCATGGGGTAGGGGTAAAGTATAGGGGCTCGGAGTATGGGTGAGGGGTAGGGTTTAGAGATAAGGGTGAGGGGTAGTGGTAGGGAAGTTGGCTACCTCTGAACGATTACCCCGGCTCACAGCCAAAGTGCTTCAGAGATAAAACAGTCAAGCTTTACTCATTTTGGGTCACTGAGAACGAGAGTGGTACTTAAAATGTCTGCTTGGCTTTAGATTACTTAAATAGCGTAGTATATTTGAGAAATAATTGATCTTGGTTCTTATTTCAAATAAAAATTTATTCAAACACGGGCAGATATTTGGCTAAATATATTAATAAATATTTTACTGGGTTTGGACAGTTTTGGCTGTTTTGCCAAAATAATGCACGATGCAACCTGAAATCATCAGTGTGTTATGCATTGCCTCATATCATTCTGAGACGTCACTGGCGATGCAGTCAGTATTCACGTTACATCACTGAATATTTTGCCCCATAAAAAGCCTTCAAATCATATGGTGTCATTCTTATTTACTTATTTATGTTTGATTTCACAAAGGGACATGTTTCTGTCTAGCCAAAGTGAGCAGTTCTGCCGCGTATTTGTGTGAATAAAGCAGATAATTTCTGATATATTTGTGGCGAAGTGACACTTGCCCCACAAAAGCGCACCATCTACCACCTATAATTTGGCTACAAAATTGGAAATGAAGACAAGAGCTGGGTTCCACATATATACGGTAACACTTGTGCAACAAAACTTCGCCAGTGGTTAATAAAAAAAAAATCTAAGCCTATTGCTGTATCAATGATTTGGAAAGAGCCAACGAATCATAACAGAATTTGTTGCCACTGTATGGTGCACCCAGTCTGGAAAAGCTTGTCAAAGAAGAGAAAGTAGACTGTACAATATCCAAACATTCCATCAGTTATTCGCCCAGGATGGTCTGCCTGTTCCTGAAGCACCTGAATCCTCCTCATTTGAATCTTACGAGGAAGAAGGCACTATGCAAGATTCAGTTCTGAGCCATCAACGTCACTTGACCCAGCTTTTGCCCCATCCTCTTCCACTAAACCACACCACATAACACAAGAAGAAGTAAATAATTTTGTGAGGGATTTGGAATTGCCCAAGAATAAGACAGAGTTGCTGGGCTCCAGACTACAGCAATGGAATCTCCTGGCAGATGATGTTAGGGTTTCCATGTTCCGTGACCATCAAAAGAATCTAGTCCAGTTCTTCTTCATGGAAGTTGATCTTGTGGCCTGCAATAACATCGATGGTCTGATGGCAACATTCAGCATCGTTCACAATCCAGTTGAATGGAGTCTTTTCACTGATTCATTGAAGATGTCATTGAAGATGAGTTTTAAAGCTGTTTCACTGCACAGTGGCAATACTTTGCCATCCATTCCAGTTGGTCATGCAGTTCATATGAAGGAAACTTGACAACATGAAACAACTTTTGAGGTGCATAAACTACGACCAACATTAGTGGTAGTATTGCGGTGACTTGAAGGTTATTGCAATTTCGCATGGTCTACAGAGTGGATATACAAAGTGCTCCTATATTCTGTGTGAACGGAATAGTCGTGCAAGAGGGTCTCACTACACAAAAAGAGATTGGCCGCTTCGACAGTCATTGGCACCAGGGAAGAAAAATTTTCATCTTTCACCACTTGTGACTCTCGGCATAGGCTTCGCAGCCTGCTCCCAAGGCCCAGTAGTCCTCCTGCCTACTATACACCTTAACACGTCACCACTTCGGCTCTAACACCCACCGTCCATATTGAATACATGCTAGGGCTGTCTCATTCAGGACTGGTGTACTGGTATTAGCCTGGGTATTTTTACATGACGGCGGTTCTTCTGGTAAATCGGTAAAGTCTACTTTTATGAAATTCAGATCATTAAACTGTTCCCTGCCCCAGCGGGGATTTGAACCTGGGTCCGGTATGACTGCAGGTCATCTCTGTACCGATTGAACCACCGCCTCCCCTACCACCCTTACACATCAAGATAGGACTGATGAAGGTCAAAGCAATGGGCAAAACCCAAGAAGCCTTCACGAAATTTCTCAGGTTAAATCAAGCAAAAATAAATGAAGGTGTTTTTGTTGGTCCTCAGATTCGTGAACATCTTCGAGATGATGCATTTGGCATTGCACTGCGTGGCAAAGACAAAGATGCTTCGCAAACCTTCAAACTAGTAACGACAAGATTTCTTGAAAACAACAAGTTAATCATGGCTTTACATCAGGATTTAAGAACAACTACAGGGAGTTGGTGGAAAACCTCCTTACGACATATAGTTAGCTTGGCTGCAACATGCCACTCAAGACATTTTTTGCACTCTCATCTGGGTTTCTTTCCACAAAACTGCGAAGCAGTGAGCGACTAGCATGGCAAGCGATATAACCAGAATATTGTGGCAATAGAGAAACGGTATCAGAACAAATGCAGCCCATCAATACTTGAGGGCTATTGCTGGGCGGTGATCAGGGATGCTCCATAATCAATGAATACGAGAGAGGCCCTTAAGCGCAGTGCAGAAGCTGAGTAATAATTAAACTGTGTATTGATACAAAAGTGTTTAATATACATGACGTCAAGCATATTTATGTAAAACTATCATAAACATGTGAAAAGACATTGATTTGCAATTCATAATTAACTGTATTGTCGGCATTATGTACATAAATGTAAAATATAAAAGCTTGCATATCTTAGAAACAGTAGCCAATCAGCTGTTTGAATTACCGTACTCCGAAGCAGACGACCCTTAATAATTTGTAGCCCATTGTCAGTCGAAGAAGGACTTCTCTGACTATGGCTTAAAATCAGCCTCTCTCTCTCTCTCTCTCTCTCTCTCTCTCTCTCTCTCTCTATTTTGCTCTGAACGCACGAACACCCGCTCTTGCTACACGAGTCGCGGGTTTAAAAATGCATTCTCTTGCTGAAGGAGTTAGGATGATAATGAATACAAGTGAATGTCTCAAAGAACCGTAGACATTAAATACATCAAACGAACACAAACAAAATATAATGTATGTATTCATCATTATCCAAAAGCCTTAATCACGGAGGGGATGGTCCAGTGCTGATCACCTCGATGTTCCCGTCCTCAGCCATCAGGCAACCCTTCCTCCATCCCACACTACTCTCATTCACATATCTGTCCACTCCGTCCCTCCACCCCGTTTTGATCTCGTTCACTCCTTTCTTCCACTTCACTCAGATACACCTTCCTAGTCAAATTTTCACTCCCCAGTCGCTCCATGACTAAATCATCTTATGGTACTCTGCCTAACAGGTTCCAATACATCCATACCAACACCACAACTCACCCGGGATTCCTTATTTATCTGTCTCCAGATCTCTTCCTTTCCAGATAACTCCCAGATAACTCATTTCCACTCCTCTCAGTCTTGAACTGTGACTGTGGAAAAATATGAAGGGAAATTATACAAATCAGTATTGGATTTCTTAGCTTTGAATATGCAGGCAGTAGGATGACGTTTTCTTTTTCCTCTGCCTAACTGCATACGATTACATTCAGCTCAGGGGCGATTTTTCGAACTGGAGAAGTTGTATGCAGCCTTCACTAACCCATCACCATTGGCATCCCCCTTTTTTTTATCTGATTTATATCGCTTGGTGGTTCCAAGGATATCCATGTATCTACCTATAGACAGACGCTCCAATCCCGTAAGGGGTGGCCAAAAACAAATCGCCTCCATGCTGCCCTGTCCCTCGCCATTTTGCTTCTCTCCCCCTAGCTCACATCTCTGTCATATATTGTTCTTCATTCCATTTCATCCTCGGTCTCCTCCCTCTCCGTCCCTCCACCTCACTCACATACACTCTGCAGGTTTGTCTCTCACTCTCCATCCTCTCCACATGGCCAAACCACCTCAATGTATTTCTCCAAATGCTTTCTATCACATCCACATCCGCACCACAACCCTCCTTCACTTCCATATTTGTCAGTCTGTCCCTCCATGTAACTCCACATGCTCCTCTCAAATAACTCATTTTTACTGCTCTCTGTCTTGACTTATGTCCTTGCAACATGGTCAAAGCTTCTCTTCCATACATCAGAGTTGGTAGCATCATGCAATGACTTTTTACTTCCATGTTCATTTCCCTATTTCTTATCAAAGCTTTCAAAGAACCAGAAACCTTTCTTCCCTGGCAAGCACTTCAACCTCTAAATTTCCATCTTTTCTCATCACACTACCCAAGTACTTAAGTGCACTCACACTTTCCATTTCAACATCCAACCTCACTGTGCCTTCAGTGACTTATAGTATTTCTCTCGAAAACCACAACTTTACTCTATACATTCACCTTTAGATTCCGTTACTTACACATTCTTCCAAACTCATCAACCAAACCATGCAGTTCCCATTCGTCTTTACAAACAATACGATATCATCTGCTAGCAACAGAACAGGAAGTTTTCAAAGACTGCCCTATCGCATTAGAGCCGCTCCTACATCCACTGTCCTAGTTTGCATCTCTTTTATTACCCCATCCATATACAAATTGAGCATCCAGGGAGACATGACACATCTCTGTTTCAGTCAAACACTGACGGATAAATTCATTCAGTTCACCATCCACGCGCACTGCAGCCTTAGCCCCCTCATACATACTCTTCACAGCATTTAACAGCTTCCCATTTACTCCATACATCCTTAATATTTTCCACATTCCTTGTCCATCCACTCTGTAATGTGCTTTCTCCAAATCCATGAGGGCCACTGACAACTTCTTTCCTTTCTCGAGAAACTTTTCCACTAAAGACCTTAGGAAGAATAAGCCCAAGGATGTAATGATTACAAAGGCATTTGATGTTAATTACTGAACACTCCTAAAAGTACGATTAAACTGCATTAAAATGTGTATTATGTATATATCATGAAAGAGGAGGGATTAAGGAAGGATAGAGAGCACTCCGCTGCAGCCCCTCTGAGTGATGGACAGGCCAGTGCAGACCATAACATCCATTTTCACACTAGCCATTGTTACCAGAGGTCAATAAATGTTTACTTTTATTGTACCATTTTTATTCATTTGTCATTTTTAAAGTCACCTTCTTAGTGACAATAAACAGTACATAATGATATGGTTATATATCTGGATGTTTTAGAGAGCTACAAAGTGCAGTTTCAAAAATTAAGATTATATTGAGGCCCTGTTGCACAGTATGGCAACCTAGTCTACAGGGCCAGTGTGGTAGCCAGCTAAGCTGATGGGCACTGGGATGGCTTACATAAGATAAACTGTTCTTTAGTAACTTTTGTGGTAGGTGGGGGCGCTCACCATCCACTCACTCGATGTAGTGGTGCTTTGGGTATCTGCCCTTTCCTATCTTCCTTCCTTCCTCTTGTCTTTGTTTCCTTCATTCTTTCCTCTTCCTTCTGTCCACGGGTGACTTCACACTCCCTCTTCTGTCTTTCTTTTCTTCACCATTCTTTCCTCTTCCTTCTGCTTATGGGTGACTCTACACTGAGTGACAAGCACAATGGTTTCCTGTACACCAAAAAAAAACATTTACTACCCTGGGTGGTAACCATATAACTAAATTGTGGCGCCTGGTGGTTAGTGGGTAATTAAGGCGCTCCAATCGGATTAAGGCTGTGCAGGTTTATTTATATCCATGGGATGATTGGGGTTTAATGCTTTCGAAATACCACTCAGGGATGAGTGAGGCTGGTCTCTCTCATCTTAAATGTCAGGACCAACTTGCCTAGCCCCGGGCTCCAGCGCTCCTCATGGGGCAACATAGGATTGGGTGATGGATAGATGGATAGTAACTCAATTTAATAAATGCAGACATTTTCTAGTCCTGGCCCTTGAAAGGGTCCGGCGGAGTGGACGTAATCAGGCCGAAAGGGTTGAGGTCTAGGAATGGACTTGACATACGGCTGTGTTCTCTTAAGTTGAACAGGCTCTTCAGCTCTTCTCACTTCGCAATTCATTTTGTGAATTACATCCCAACCTTCTCCCTACAGCATCGTCTTCATCATAATCCCAGCTGCCACTAGATGGTTTTTTTATTTTGGAGAACAGCTCATTAATAAAGAGTTTAATGAAGGCTGTATCTAACATCTCAGTCTGAACAGTGAATGAATGGTAATGTCTGAAAACAAGAATGAAATATAAAGAGGTTATCGATTGGAGAGATGTCTAGTCTGTTTTTATGCCTTTAAAGTCCTTATGATGATCCAGGGGAGGGATGCCTGCATCATGTGACACCGATATATGGGGGTGACGGAGTTGTCCAGTTATACAAACGTCCCTCAACCCCCTCCCTATCCCTCGAAAGAAGGATGGTGGTCTGCAGGAAAGAGGCAACTTCAACTTGCCGGCCACTGGATTTACATTTCAAATGAACCTGGGACTACAGTTACTACTGCTAATACTATGTCCTTACGATACTGATAAGACTGCATTGATAACATAGAAAAAAAATGTTAACATGCCATGCACAGAAATAAAAGGATGGTAATACTAGGGAGCTTGCTAAACCCACAAGAATATGGCTAAAAATTTAAGCTATTTCATCGATTTACCCAAACCGAACAACACAGCCAAAGACGAGAAGGATAATTCAGACAGTGCAGCACCTGCGCCAGACAGTACTGATATGAGCGTAAGCTTTAACCTTGCCTTTGGCTTTAACTCTCAAGCGAGTGTTCTTAAAATCATACCATATTTTTCTTGTTGACCTTTAAAGCCTCCATCACATACAATTCAAATAAGATCAAAGCTATTTTAATTGACGTTGCCCTGTGACCTTAACCTTTCACCTATTGTATTCAAAATCATATTACCTAATTTATGGCTCATCTTAAAGCTTTCCACCAACTGTCGTCAAAATCGAGTAAAAAATGTTTGAGTTGTAAAGCCGTTGACGCTGCTCGGCAAACTTGATCTTTGACCAATTGTTTTTCAGCTAGAATAACTTCACCCTGGCCAGACCCCACGGTCATTCTACTAAGCCTGGTTTAATTCTGATCAAAACTGTTTAGCTGATTTTGGTTTGCCTTTGATCTTTCACCATTTCCTGTAAAAATATTAGGTTAATGTTGATGGTAACCCTAAATTCTTTCACCAAATTTGGTCCAGATAAGATGAACACCTTTCGCTTTAATATTTAAACACACACACCACACACACACACACACACACACACACACACACACACACACACGCACACACACGCACACACAATGAGGGAGTGAGAGAAAGAGGGACGGGGAACAAATCGCTGAGGAAGATGTGACGGTATAACCATCCTCATCACACGCCACGATCGTATGTTGATTGCTAGGAATGAATCACCAATGAATTTTCTATGTTATTAACTATCAGAAAGGCAGTAATCTAACTCTAACACCATGAGGAGTGCAACCTGAGATGAAAAATATCATTGGGCATTAGCAAAAATAAAAATGGCATAGTTATGAAGAGAGTGAATAAAGTTGTTTCTAAACCTTCCACAGTAAGACAGTCCTAACCTGAGTAAGAATATCTGACGGCAGCAATAATGGAATTTCACACCTTATTAACCGAAGGAGTTATTGGATGTTGCTTCTTACCGTTTAACCCCCCGAATGATTTCTATCAGGCCAGCACCAGGCGATTCTCTTCAGCATCAGCGAAAACATTTTATTGAAAAGGAGTTTATCAGCATTTTATCTAACCCTAACAGACCAAAAACTTCTCTTTCTCTAAATCAGACCGTTCGAAGGAAGCAGTGATGCAGTGATATATGAAATGCGTCATCGGAGCCAAAGGATTAAGCTTCTTGTGGTCGGAACTACCCGTGTAATTTATTCCAAGGTCCGTATTCTCGTCGGTTACGGAGGCTCGCTAGCACCCTTTTCTAAGCAATATATTTATTGATATGGCTGGTTATTATCCTTTTTATGTTATTTTTGCAATGTTAGAAGGATGTATTATGTTACGGAATATGACAGTAAGGTGTAATAAGCAAAATAAATCACTTTGAAAAAGGTATTAGGGAGCTTCCTTAACCGAGGAGAATACTGGACCAGGGTATCACTAGGGTACTTATTCAACTTAGAATACATATAGAAACCTGAGAGTGTTAATACTGTCAGCATTAACCCTACCATGATCGGAACGTTGCGTATGTAGTAATTTTTCTTGGTAAAGCCATAGCATTTTATTCTGCTAAAATCGAAAATAGGAGTATGAGACTGTTAATACCTGTACCTTTAACCTTCTACCTACGGAATAACTCTAGTAATTCAATCCACAAGACACCAGATGATTTACCTCAATTGAAAGCGATTCCTCCGAGTGTGAGTGTGTTAACTCTCTCAACAACATCCCTATCATAGTCATGCCCTCCTCGGCATTCTACCTTAACTAATGCCAGATGATTTTATGCAGTTGCGAGTGAGTCATGGTTGCCTGGGAAGGATAATACTGTCACCACTGACCCTTCTTCCATGGTCGTTTCAAGTATGTTATTTGATTCCAGTTAAAGCCAACTTTTCTTTTCTTTTTAATTAATTTGAGGTAAGTCATATGAGTTTGACATAGTCCACCATGAGGCTTGTCTCCAGTGACGAATATACAGGGTGGACCATATACTGTATAACGCTCCAGTTCCTCTCCACTGAGCGATCTCTCGATTGATCTTGGGATGGCTCAGTCAAGGATATCGGTATCTATCCTGCACCATTTCCTGCTCCACATGCCACAACCACGTCCACATAAGACGACTGAGCCTCCTCGCAACACATTAGATAATACCATGTGAGTTTCTAGTGGAGAGCTGTTTACGGGTCGCCCTGTATATAAGCACGGTTTATCTCTCTGGGCAGTGCTATCGTAGTGGACTTTACTGTTATTGTGCCTTATTTCTTCAGCCCCATGAGGTTCTTCCTATTTTAATTCATGCTACATTGACAGGATTATATGCTGTTAAAGAAGACGTTTTTAACTAGGTTAGGTATAGCCTTCAGTAACCCTTTCAGTACGAGAGATTATTCCTAAGTTGTACAACAAAAATTTGGAGGTAGTAGGAACAAAATAAATCAATAAGTGACTGTAATTAAACGTTTAAGTTCCAAAGAGATTTCTAGAAAGATATATTCCTTGCTGTGACTCCATACAAAAACATCGGCCGGTAACAAGTATTAACCCATTATAACCCAAGCATATAGTTAAGAACAGTAATTTGAGGGTATATGTAGAGTGTCAAGAGGATGCCACCAGTACTTCACTGTAATCAACAAGGACCTTTATGACCCACTGGGCGGAAGCCGTATCTCTCGGTTAAAGTCTTCCCTGATCTTATTATCTTATACTAGATAGGGAATACACCTTATTAATAAACTTCTTCTTGCTCTTTGCTTTTATTAAGTGAATAAAAAGGAGTACAAAGCAAGCTACAAATGAAATAAGTGTATTTTGACAAAAAAAATATATCAGCACTTCAGAAAACAAAACATATTGAAATTTCTCTAAAACTGAAATACCCATTGTTCTAAGTAGATTTTTTTTTAATCATAGAACCAGGATAAAAGCTAGTGACATAAAACAAATAACCCTTCTGTTATAAATTCAAAACCATATATAATAATGTTATTGTTTACTTTGCAGTCTGAAATGCAACAAAGCAATCCAGGCAGACTGCTACTTCACTCTTTATGCAATGCATTGTGGATTTTTTCATGCATCCCTGTAGCTGATATAGAATCAGACGACTTGATTCGTTCTTTGTAATACTGTAATTTATAGCATAAAGTCGTAAACTAGGCTGCACTTGCTTACCAAGACTGGATGTTATTCTTGCTATTTTCTGAAGACAGCAGCTGATTTCAAATAGCTTTCTGCAATCTGTCTTCGAAAACTTAGAATGCTCATTTTACTTTCCTTTCCATGTACCATTTGTACAAAACCCAACTGTTTACCAGAGTCATGTCTAGCATTCATGCAAATAAGCACCAGTATCACTTCTTTCCTCTAACTGATATGGTACCTTTAACCAACAACCAGTCATGTGGATGAATTTTTTTGGTCAATAAATATCTATCTATCTAGATCAACCCCTCACATTCCTTGGTTATATGACTGACCTATATGTGGTTGAGGTACTTGAATTTTCTTTTTCTCTCCTCTGCTGAGCCTCAGAACATGGCCAAAAGGCTCAGTACCATCATAATTTGTCATGAGTGAAACAACTTTATCATTCCATCTCGCCACAAGAGTTTCAGCTTTCTTGTCAAAGCAGTACTCACAAGTTCCCCTGACCTCTTTAGAAAGAGTTTTAGCTGCTTTTAGTGGACACTTTTGTAATACGTTCCCTCTAACAGTACCATTAGCTTTCAAACGTTCGTCAAACAAAATTTTCATTAGGTCTCATCAAGTAAACAGATTATCAAAAAAGATGATGTTCTCTGGATCATTTAGTGTCTCTACCACTGTTCTCTGGATCATTTAGTGTCTCTACCATTGTTCTCTGGATCATTTAGTGTCTCTACCATAACTAGTACAACTCTTGTACCGAGGGTCATCTCCCGCAGAGGCCCACGTTCGTCTTTACCACAATAAAAGTTCAAATTTATAACAACGGCCTCCATCCTTACTCAGTGCCCATAACTTTTATCCACACCTAATATGCCTGCCTCTTATAAATTGTTTCAGCCCATGATGACCATAATACCGCAGTATCATCTCATCAGTAACAAGATTCTTGCGTAATAAGCAAAACTATTGAAAAGACTTACTGAGTACTTCAATAAGTGAACAAATCTTGAATGCCCTGTCCTTGTTATCCAATGATCTCATTATCTTAGAGGTGTAGGTATGATTTTATTTTTAAATAAGTGTTTCTGGACAATGCATCTTTGATTATTCTCTCGCCTATTGCATAATCATCGGACAAGTAAAGATGCTCACTTGGAAGTAATACATATCCAGAATAAAGAAGAAACTCTACAGTATAACAGCTTCAAATTCAGAGAAAACAATGGGTCCTTTTTCACAGGCAAAACACAATGTAGGGATTGTGTTTTCACTTGGACAAAAATGTCTTCACTAAATAGCAGTTGAAATACTTAACCAGGCCTCCAATTCTGTAACAACTGTTTCTCTTAATGCTTTTTCTACCTTTTATTCTACAGTCAACTTGGAATGAGAGGGTCTTGTATGCCTGAAGGAAAAAGAAGAATATTTAGCTTAATATCTGTAATCACACTGGATTTTCCCCTATAATATATGGACACTGATTATATTTATGCTCAATAAATTACCACCTTTGTGCATATTTATTCAAACTTACCTCCAAACACGGTAACTTAGGATATCCAAACGTCTTTTCTTTTTTGGGGGAGTGATGTATATTTAGGCTTGACCAATTCCTCATCTGTTTCACGGTCACAGACACGAATTTCAATATTACCAGGATCATCTTGAACATTTGGTGGTTAAGTGCTGTCTTCGTTACTTTCGTCTTCATCTCTTATTTCGTTGTCAGTAGGAATATTTTCTAAGTGGATTATTTTCATCATCAACACTCTCGCCACAGTCAGTGTTTTCGCTGGTGACAAGTTCTACAGCTTCTTCGAGACTCACACACTTAATTCTTCTTATAGACAAGTTGTGAAGGTGAACACACACAGTCACTGTGAAAAGTTCACAAATAATCAGAGGCCACGACATGCGACCTCCTGTGACAAGTGCCACTGATCATGTGATATTGCATATGCCCAGTTGGTCATTTTTTTTCTCTCAGTTTGGTATGCTACTGTCCATCTGTTATTCATGCACATCAGATAATATTGCCGTCTGGTCATAAAGATAATGTTATACCCTCCCCCCCAAAAAAAATAATCATTCCAGCTGACATTTATTAGAGAGAATATTACACTGAAACTATACATCTGATAAGTGAGAAAAATTGCCAGAGTTAACCAGCTTTAATTCATAGGAAATGGTAAGAAACTGTGAGTGAAAACTTAGGAACCATTATGTTCTGGGTAAGCTATTCAATTCCTGCATGCAAACTTTATGGTAATATAATCTCGAAGTATTTTATACAAACTAGATCTGCGTGAAGTAAGAATCAGAAATGACCCACTGGGCGCTAATGGGTAGAAGTCAGAGATTTAAACCTTCAATACTATTATGATTTGTTATATTTTAATGAGACTACCAACTAAAGACTGTGCTGAACTTTGGGAAGATCTCTCCCACTGTTGAGAGCAATGAAGACTGTATTAAACTGGCCTAGTTCGTAAAGTCCCTCCGGAGCTTAAAAACAACGTGTCCTCTACAATGAACAAAGTTGATTGGAGGCTAGCAATAATACAGCAGTAACATACGACCACCGAATCAACATTAAAGCTTCATCATTTTTTTTTTCCAGAATAGATCCAGGACCCAAAGAAAGTATGTCAGTCCAGGATACAGACTCAGAGTGGTGACAACTGGTGCTTCTTTGAGTCACAGCTTGACACTAATAAACTGGTCATTGTGATGTACTCGTATAATCTACTCTCAAAATAGGCTTTCTGTATTACAAGACATACAGATCTTTAAATCAGCGCGATGATAACTGGTGTGTCATTGAGTTACAGCTTGACACTAACAAACTATTCACATTTGTAATCTACTCTCAAATTAAGCTTTCTGTATAAATATGCAAACTGATTTTAAGGATGGACTTTTACTGTAGGCACATCCTCGGCCATAGCTTTTCTTCACCCCTGGCTATTTCTCATGGCTGGAGGGAAGTCGTTAGGCAGGAATTCACACCGAACGAAGGCCACTTTCAATGTTTCGTTATTTTTTTTTTTTATTCAGTGGTTGGTTGAGAGTTTTAAGATTAAAGCATGGAGCCTGAAGTGAAACTGTCTATGCACCAACCTGGCCATGTTGGCGTTCTTACCCCCATGGTCTCCTCAGGCAATCATCCCAGGTATTTATTTTTTGGCACATAGACAGTTACACCTCCAGGCTGAACACTGGAGGTGACACTACCTAAGTGCCAAGAGTTATGCCCTCCAAGGTTTCCACACGGCATTTATAATTTTTCACATATAGTCAGTTTCATTTCCAGGGTCATCTGTTGCTAGATTACAAGAAGAACAATTAGCGGTGAAGGTTTAACTCGTTCTGTCTGAGAGAAACTTTAAAATACTAACAAGAGATCTCCATTCGATACGATACCCTGGGAACGACTTCCTTCCAGCTAGGGGCAGGAGGATGAGTAGAACAAGCTGCAGTTCAAGGCAGCACTAGCAATTTCTCTTACTCTCCAACTCAGGTGATTAATTTTGCAGTGCGCTCTCTAGCAGCCAACCTCACGCCACAGGAAAAATAAAGAATGCAAAGCTCTTTCCCTTTTATCAGCGATTGAGCAAAACATGATGAAGCTGACAAGTGCTTCCACATTTGCCTTTTTTTTTTTTTACAACCGTTTTTTGGAAGCAGCTATCCCCCAAATATCATTTTAAGTTCAAACCTGCATTCGACAGTTAAACTGCGTCTCAGTGAAAGAGCATTTTGCATAAACAGTGCCTATATGAGATATTATCTCGACTATCTTTTTTGACGGTTCAGTAATATATTTAATAAAGGGATACAAAGCAGCTGTTGTTTGACACATATCCTACAATACCCCAAGGCATTTGTGTCGCTTTATCAAATGCTGTCTGAGTTTACTACTTACCTCCATAAAACCATCAGATCCAGCCAGGATACACAAGATATTTTTTTTTTTTTTATGCAAGCAAGAAGGAACCAAAGGCCACAGGCCTGCATACTGTTCCTTCCAAGAAAAAGCAAAAACAATACAAAAGAGGGCCAAATTCAAGATCCGTTCATTTTGAGATGCCTGGACACACTGCGTTTGAAAGACTGGAGATCATAGGAAGTAGGAAATACAGACAGAGGAAGACAGTTCCAGAGTTGACCAGTTGCATAAATGAAGGACTGGGAGTAACGGTTAACTCTTGCATTAGAGAGTTGGACAGAAAAGGGATGAGAGTTTGTTGCTAGACGGGTACTACGTGCCCGTCGTAGAGGTGGAGGGATGCAAGCAGACAGTTTAAAGAGGTATCAGATATTAAATATACCAGAGATCCTGTGTCCATGAAAAACGATGTTTGTATGTCGTTACTCTATCCTAGAATGAATAAGCCTGAGGAAGTTACAGGCCTTACATGGCGAATGGGGAGTTGATGTTCTGTTGCAGCTTTATATTGTTCCGATACGGGCGCTCCACTTCCCCCGACTGGCGCCTGTTTAGGTAATGACATTCTTCAGTAGTGTGAGTCGTACTGTTCTTATGACACTTGCATTTAGGACGACGTGATCTCGAAGACGTACGCTGCCTGACCTGTGAGTGATGTCGTCTTTGTTTACGGCCGCAACTAGATTCTTGATGCCCGGTACAGCCGAGGGTTGCTTTCTCCGTCGGACATTAAACTGATCACGACTTGCGGTTGGTGAACAGTTAGTGTTTGGCTTTCCCTGTGTAGTGGGACGCCAACGCAAGTAGTCTGTTGAAGGTGTGGCAGGCCTGTGAGACCGAAAGGTGATTTGTGGCCCGACGAGTGAGGTTCGAGCCTGTTCTTTCTTCGATGGTCTTGGGGACCTGAACAATTTTATCTCCTGGGCCGAAACCTATCTCTGGGTCTAGCTCTTTCTGTCGGGGATCTAGCCAATTTATGAATCTCAGGTAACCTAGCAAATCTCCAAACTTTTTTAGTGAAAGCATATGAGTTCCATCAATGTTTTATACCCATTTTGTGCCTAGCAACAACTATCGCATCTCAGAACTAGTGACCTTCATTGCAGCCGCAGTCTCCAATAATTTGGCATTTTGAAATGGGACTTTCATGTCCTCCTCCAACTGGGTGAGGAGATTAGTTAAACCATTGAGAGATGCGGCATTTGAATGTTGGAAACAGAGCTGTATTAGTTCCTGTCGGAAGTCATCAAATGTTTTAATGTCATCAAAATGATCTGCACGGATCGCAGCCCCTATTTCTGATTTGCCTCGGTGTAACCGACCAATAAGATAAGAGACTTTGAGGGGTTCATCCGTGATTCACTGATTGTGAATGTCCGTTTCGACCTCTCTGAGGAAGTCGTAAACTGACCAGGTCGTAAACTGACCAGGTCGAGTCCTCGCCCGTAGATTTAAGGCGGTGTGCATTGTCTAAATAAATGGACTGTGGGGGAGTTGGTGTAGTAGCTATGGTTCGAAGAGTGTGAGTTTGCGAAAGTGTGGAAGTTACTGAAGTAGCTGGTTGAGAGGGAGAGGAAGTAGTGATAGTTGAAGGAGCAGGGATAGAAGGAAG
>JAGKTI010011295.1:0-11184 GCA_018397915.1 Birgus latro
TGCTACAAAAATTCTATCACACTACGAGACACGCCTTGGAAATCACATCTCACCAAAATAGCACACAATTGCTTTATATTTCCCGCTCTGTATATTCCGCTCTATATATTCTACAAATCGCCATCATGTACGAACAAAGAGAAGCCTGGGTCCGCTATGTAAGGAGTCCTGTTTGTACTGTACATTATTTACTCTAACTTGGCTTTAAAATTACCATCTCTCAATCTTGAATGCTGGGAGGTAACAAAAGATTGAGAGTAGAACAGGATGCTAGTCACGAAGAAGTGCTATGGAAAGGATGTAGAGATATAGCTTTCTTTCTCTTTTCTTTCTGTCGTGAGCTACGTGAAAGGAGCTACAGAATCACAAAAATCTGGGCCAAGTTCAGGTGAGAGAATTATGGCAAAGGTAAAAGGAAAAACAACAAGCAATTTCATAGTATCCCCTTTGAGGAGTAGGGTCCCGAGGCTAGGCTAACGTGGTCCAGTAAATTTAAGGGTAGATGACCAGCCTACCCCTCCTGGTGGCATTACGCGAAAGAAAATAAAACAAAAGAAGAAAAAAATCGATCACCTCATGGGATAGGATCTTTTCGGGATGCAGAGCCGTCACTCCGATAGGTACGTTCTAACCACTACACCATCTGTTTAGTTTTTTTGCCTGTCACCGCATCTTGTGGGGGTTGGCCTGGAAAAAGAGGAACTCCAAGCGTCCCTGTCCCTACTCTGTAACAATCCCCTCATCTCACGACATACCACTACTCCTTGCACACTCTTGCATCTTTATATCTCCTCGTACTCGGTCTCCCTCTCCTTTCCCTCCCAGCTACCTCACTCTCATCCACTCTCTTAGTCAATCATTCTAGCTATCTTTATCTGTCTATCTGACTATCTATTTATCCATATCTATCTACCTCCACATAGCCAAACCAACCCACAGTACTCCTTCATATTTTTCCCACAAACACTTCCAAACCACCACATAAAAAAATAATAACAATAAATCAAAAACTATGATTCAGCACCGTCACGCACTCTCTTTATATGTTCATCTCAGCGTCAGAACGAGCTTATCATAAATCCTCACTTATACATAAATCACAATATTAAAGTTTTCTTGAGTGTTGAGACGCGTTCACATTATTTAAGACGGGAGGAAATTTGTTGCATGTTCTTTTTCCTTTTTTTTTCTTTTTTCTTGAGCGTGACTCCCATTAACGGAAGGGCATCATGAAGACGAAATAACGAAGGCTCTGCTCGTTCCCGTCTAGAAGCCTGTTTTCTTACTATTTTGATCAGATTCGCTATCTTTACAGCAAAAGAGTGATGTAAACTTAACGACAGTGAAAAAAATAAATATGTTTCAGCAATGTTTACGGTAGATGAGTGATATAAAGTTAACGATACTGAACGAAAAAGTAAATGTCTTCTGCACCCCATCAAAGACAGGTTTTAGCGGGAAATTACCTTGGAACTTCCGTGCTTTAAATTCAGTTCAGGTGGATATTGGGGCAGCGATTGCACTTTCCCTTTCGGTCAATATTTGCCGGCCGTGTGAGCAGCTTTGAGAGACCCTGGCCTAAAGGGAAGGGAATGCATTCTTGTGACTCTAGTAAAGGCCACTTAGAATGACAAGTGGACAGAATGGATAGAAGATAAAGATAAGTAGTCATTTTGATCCCCTCTTCAATTCTGATTATCTCTCTATAGCCAGACGCCACAATCGCAATTACAAGCACAGTAATTTCGCATACAGGATGATCACATGCTGAGTTCACAAGTATTCAGGTGGTAGGTGATCTAATGCGACAAGTGGAAATGTTGGGTGGGAGTGAGACGCAGATTGTAGCTTGAATTCTATGTTTTCTCTAAAGATCCGCGCTACCCATGCAAAGAACCTCTCTGAAGATGGGTTCTGTGTGGCGTGAAACGTTAGAGAAAATAAAGAATGCAATTTCTAACCTGCCTCTCTCACCCAACGTCTCTATTCAGGTAGTGTATAGCTGACACACACTCCCTTCTCCAAGAAAAAATAAAGGACAGGGGAGCTTGCATATTACTTTTGGTACTCTGTGCAAGAAAGCGTGGTCGCCTCCCCCTCACCATTTTGGCACAGTCACCCCCTCACCTTGGACATAGCACCCAGGAATGTCAGCGGTGGAAGGGAGGGTGTTTTCGCAAGGGGTGATATATTGGCTGGTCCCCCTTTAGGTGTGTGTGTGTGTGTGTGTGTGTGTGTGTTGGGGAGGGAAAGGGTGTTGTGTGTGGGAGGGGGGCGAGGGAGTGTAAGGGACGACAGCTGTGTGTGTGGAGAGGGAAAGATGTGTGTGTGTGTGTGTGTGTGTGTGTGTGTGTGTGTGTGTGTGTGTGTGTGTGTGTGTGTGTTTCATGAGGGTGGGAGTAGGAAAGACAGAGTTGATGCAATGGTTGAGTATCTCCCTGTCTCTTTGATATACTGTTTGGACTAATGTATGTAATTTTTCATGATTTTAGTTCACTCCCCAAAGAAAGTTGTCCATATACTTTGGTACAATGGAATTTAGAGTAAGTACCAAGGAGATCATGATGGTGTTCGTTTTTCCCTGCTATGCTGTTTGGAAAAAGGCATCTAATTTTTTTTTATGATGGAGGAGAAAAGTTGGCAATATTTTTTTCAGGCACAGACAGACAAGAAAAATGTCCAGATAGTTGGCTTTAAGGGGTTTTAGATTGAGCACTGCGATCTATGTCACTGATCTCTAACAGTGAAGGGGTTAGTGACGGATGTATCTAACCCTTTCAGTTCGACAAGCCATCCCATAGCCTCCAAAATGATCAAAAATAAATACAAAATAGGTCAGTTGATTTAATAAGTTGAAAGACGACACGGTAAACAAGTTGGAAAAGTTTCTCATATATTCCATTTCAGCTTCACAAACATATTACATTATTTTCTTCTTCTCAAGTTTTCTCAATTTCTCCCCTGTCAGTTTCAGCACTTGGAAATGATTAGTAAAATTCTGTACAACTCTAGATAAGGGTCAGTATGTTCAGCCATGCAGTGTGGAGAAATACTGACCTTTTTAACACGATAACGCCTTCTAAATTACACTCTTACTATATCCATTTTTTAAAATATTTGGAGGGACATTTTCGACACGTAGGAGGTTTGATATAAACTTCACCAGCTATCTAACAACTGAGATAAATCTAGTAATTTGTTCTAGCCAATGCCAGACGGTTTTATTCAGCTGAGGGTGATTTAAGAAAGCCTGAGAATGCTAATAGCCTCATTATTAAGTGGATTTACTAGTCTGAAGAGAATAGTCTAAAAAGAAGAACTCCCTGGGCTGCTCCGTAACATTTATATAATACGTGGAACAGGAATCACCGCCTTGTGTCACTGACCTGAGTTGCAAGGGACCACAGTAAATATACAGGTTTCGTTGTGTGCCCCGCTGCCAGACACCTGACCTGCCCCCGTACCTGACCTGCCCCCGTACCTGCACCCTCACCGCCACGAGCACCAATAACCCACTTTCAGGCGCATCGGTGTCACGAACTGCATCATCTTTGGCATGAGAGGATTTGCAGCAACTTTTTCTAGGCGATTTGTTTTACCTGTTATACCTTGATGTACTCTTTTGTGCTGTTTATATTGCTTTATGTTGGAAGAGTTTGCATCAGTAACGTAGTCGAGAATATTGAAGTGTTTTATGCGAGAAAAATTACCCAGAAACAGACGCCTTAAGATCTCCAAATCAAGATGGGATATGGCGCTACAGTGGCAGTCAACAAAACAGCCTTCCTTCCATTTTATTTATTTATATATTTATTTATTGTGAAGAGTACTGACAACTGTTGAAGAAAAAATGAGTCTTATTTCGAGTAAAGCTTGGTAATGGTGCAACTTTTCAGCGAAGATTTCACAAAGCCTTGAGAAGAGTCAAAGTTCGCTTAATTTCCCCAGTATTTATTAAAACTTAACTTTTGAAACTGTTGTGTCCGAACTAAATAAATAAATAAAAACTGCTCGGCTGGAGGTGATTTATTTCCTAATTCCCAAGAGAGGCTGGTGAACACTTGCGTCTGGAGTGGCATGAGCTCAGATAGGTAGGTAGGTACGTAGGCAGGTAGGTAGGTAGGTAGGTAAGCAGGTAGGTAGGCAAATACAGATACTTATCACAAGGTATTTCAAGCAGGACTGATAGTATGTCGTCACCTGTCACTTTTGTAAATAATATCTCATTTAATCCTAACTTACTTGTATTAAAATCTTCATCTTTGTAGCAATTTAACTCGCACCATCTCATGACGAAATTATTTTAACTCTGCAGGTTTACCGTTGTGAGTTAAGAAAGGAAAAGATAGGGTCGTGCATTAAAGAAGAGGTCATGAACGGTGAGGCCAAATGAACTTTCTGACATCATACACGCAATGTTACCTTATGCACTTGGAACACACACACACACACACACACACACACACACACACACACACACACTCCTCAGGCTTGCACGACCTCAGTCAATAAGCGTCGCTTCCAGTTTCCCGATTTGCACGATAAAGTTTAACCTCAAAGGATTGTTGTGATAGATGTTTTAGGATTATGTTATGGCCACTGTCAATTTACAAAGTATTTACTCTACAGAAGGAGGGAAAACAGGAGGAGGAAGCAAAAGATGTGCGGAGAAAAACTGAGCAACATAGAACACAAACAGAATGAGAACTGATCAAGGCAATGTGCTTATACAGTAGAAATTGACGATGGCATTCATTCCAGCTGTCAGAAGAACATGGCAAGGTGTAGGTAGGTAGGTAGGTAGATAGGAAGGTATGTAGGTAGGCAGGGTAGGTAGGCAGGTAAATACAGGAGAAAGGAAAGCTATAGGGTCACCTCAATCAGTCAAAGGAGCCATGATTACCGTCACTGTGGGAACTCTCCGCTTCGCCTCACTCACTCACCCTCACTCTCGTAACTCACTCTCCCTTCCACGCACCACATTCACCCACCGCACTCTCTCCCCATCCTTCCATCCCTTCCCTATTCCCCCTCCTCCCATTCTCTCTCCTACACCCTCTCCCACCTCCTATCCTCTCCATACTTCCTCTCCTCCCATCCCCACTCATTCCTCTCCTCCATGTCTCCATCCTCTCCACCACAAGTACCACTAAGGATCTGGATATAACAATGACAGGTGCGGGTAGTACTCTAGGTAACGGGGGCTCGTATTCTCGTCGGACTCCATAGCACCTCTTCTTTAGCGATTTATTTTTTAATATGGCTGGGTAATATCCTTCTGTTTGTTATTTACGCAGAGTATGGCGATGTTCGAAAGATTTATATAGCACAGAGAAGGACAGTAAAGTGTAATAAGCAAACTAAATCGCTTAGGAAAAAGTGTTTGGGAGCTTCCTTACCAGACGAGAATACGGGCCCAGGACACGATAAAACTTGATTCTTTACAGTCGATAAGCATTACTTAAAACCTTCTCTTCAGCCCCCTGTCCATCCCATTACCCACTACTACCCCATCCTACGCCCCCTTCCCATCCTTATCCTTACTAACCTTCCGATCCCCTATGTTCTCCAAACACCACTCCATACTCCCCCTCACCTATCCCCTCCCATTCCTCCCCTCTATTCCTTTCCCCTCCTTTATATCACATCAGTACCAGCCCTACTCCCTCTTCCATCCCCTTCCCTCTATCCCTTCCATTTCTCTTTACTTCCCTCCCATCATCTACTTCTCCACAACCACTCTCACATTCCACACCTATCCCCACCCCTCTCCCACCTCCCTCTACTCGCGACTGCTGGCAAGCGTGGCGAAATGACCGTCCTTCCCGCCAGATGTCGTGCTGTCTCCCCATCGCATGTCAAGAATGGGCTGGGTGAGAAACAGAGACTGAGAGGCGGCCTTGCACATGCGATCGTAGGTTGCATTGCAGGACGCGTAATGCAAGAGAGATGAAGGGCTGTGGAATCTTAGTACACGCTCTGATGTCGCCAGAAAAGGTAGATCACACAGACACACACACACACACACTCTCTCTCGCTCTCTCAAGCTCATCTAAACCTGAATCCCGTCCCTGTTTTGCACTGTTCGCAATTATACTCTTCTACTTTATCCATCAATCTCGTTCCTGGTCAGTCTTTCCCCGTCGGTGCCACAAAATCCAATGAACGTATGAAAAATGTGTGGGTTTTGTAGGGCAGTGATTGTGTTAACTATTAAGAAAAAAAAAACTGTTTTCACCTTAACTTGAACTGAATTCTCGTCTTTCTGCAGCCAATTTGATGTAGTTCGGTGCGAGAATAGGATAATGCTGTAACTTTCATTCTTTCCATGGCACTTCTTCATGACTAGCATCAGTTTCCAGTGTTAATCTATTGTAACAACTCAGCTTCTGGGGTAGGGAGATGGCAGCTCTTAGGCCAGGTTAGAGTAAAAGAAATATAGTGTTCAGTTGGGCGTGTAGAACCCAAACCTGCTCCACTTCACTCTCGACCTTTGGCATGACTTATGAGGAGCAGTGTTTCGCACGAGAAGGGCATAATTTTCTCTCCTCATCAGTCAGTTTGGGAGGGTGAATGATTCGTGTGTGTGTGTGTGTGTGTGTGTGTGTGTGTGTACAAAACCAGTCACACTCAAATTATTGGGCCAAATCCCACTGATTCACACACACACACACACGCAAAACTAGACTTCCATGGAGTGAACGAGTACAGGGCAATTCACTCCCGAATGCACATCATTGCATGTGCAGAACCGTGGGCAACCTAGGAGCAGTTGCATGGTTCCCGCGACAGTTAACTAATCGACCAAGCTGGACATTATGGGGTAAACGGGTCACTTGGTCTGGACTCTTGAATGCACTTCCAAATGGAGGAATTATGCACAGGTCTGAAATGGTCTTAATAGATAACTTTTCCTAATGTGAGCATAAAAACTCCTTCACGTATCTACGCATGTGTACATGATATTAATGTGATTTTGTACATCTTGCATTTTCATTATTTGGTCTCAGTTTTTCCGCAGCTCACGTCCAGGCACTTCCTTATGCTTATATTTCACCTCGATGCTCCACAGACTATGCCGGTATCCATGCCATACGGTTCTTAATACTCTGTGAAGCATCTGGGTTTCTTTGTGACGTGAGAAGGAAGCTGTGACGCAGGAAGCAAGACTTTAGTTGCTCTAGACCCTCCAGGAAAACAATAATAATAATTTAAAAAAAAACGTAATGGCCCATGGAGTAAACAACTTAATCACGGTAAGCACTTAATCACATCTTAGGAGGTCAAAATAACAACAGCGTAAAATATTATGACACACCTCACAGCTGGCCTTTTCATGACGCATATTACTTCTGTTCCTCCTAGCTCTCAGCGATTCAATTTAAGATAAACTTTTTGAACTGGTGGTGTTATGTATAGCCTTCACAATCTTCTTCTTAACTGGGTAGCTCTCGAAATTGAATAAAATACAGTAGTTTGAGGTTATAGGCAAAAGATGAAAAACGCATCCTTGGGCAGAGGGTATTGGTTATCCCCGACACTCTACACTTCTTCAGAATTATCATACCCCGTGCACCTGTCATCACCGCGTCAGGCCAAAACGGTAATTCACGCCGTTAAAACTATAGCGAAATCCTACCCTATCATCGCCCAAGGGAGAGAAACTGCTGCAGCGCTGAAGGAGTAAAAGCGTGAAGGTCTCCAGCAGGCAGGAGGGTGGAATGTTAAAAGAGCAGGGGTGAAGGGACGTGAGGCGGTCCACTGGGTTTTTGTGGCAGTCTCGTGATCTGATTGACTGTTCTCATGGGGTGAAGGCTACGCAGACAGACAGACAGACACAAACAGAGATAGACAGGCCGACAGACAGACCGACAGAGAAGTAGACAGACAGAGTAATATATATGTATTTTAATCATCAAGGAGATCTAGAGAGACGCATTCAAGTGGCGGAACTGATATAACTTGGTATCAAAAAATTAAGTTAAAGATTTTATTTAATTTCCGGATCGCACACCTAAGACTCACTTTATATTAGTCATTCATTCGCAACGCCAAGGTCGTCTTCTTTCTTTGTGGTCCTTCCCACATTAGATTGCACTTACACAATGTTCGTCCTTTTTTTTTGCTTTCATACATATCATGGTGCATTATCGGTTCTGTTTACCTGATGGACCACGCGATGTATTTGCGGTCCATGTTAAGTATACTGAAAAGAAAGATAACAGTCGTTTTTACTTTAACTTCTCCCTCTATGAAATACGATCCACTTTATTTCACCATTTACTTGCAAAGGTACGATTTTTTTTTTCACTTTACGTACACCAAAAAATAAAACAACGGACTTTACGTAAACTCAGTAATAAAGTATTCATGTGATCCTTAATTTCAGCCTCTCTTATTTACGCCCTACCTTATTTCAATCAAAAATATGCAAAGCCACGACAGTCTTCTCTTTATGTATACCCAGAAATAGAGTAAGAGTTTGCGTATACCCAAAAATAAAGCCACAGTTCCGTTTTCCTCAAGTTCCGCCTCTCAGATTTACGGTCCCCCCTCATTTCATTTAAACTTTCACAACGCCACCGTCATCTTCATTCATTACGCATTGCAAGGTCAGGGTGTTACTCCTTCCGGTACCGTATCGTGGGTCTTATTTCCTCCTTGCTGTAACTGCTCCTTTAGGCTACGTTCCTCTTTCTTTATAATCCGTGCAAGAAAGTGACTGTAAGATATTCATTTTTAACTTACTATCTTCCGCCTCTGTGTCGATCAGTCTCCCCCCCTCTCTCTTCTCTCTCCCTCTACCTACCTACCTACTTATCTACCTGTCTGCTTTTACTGTAACTGTAACCTACGCTCACTCTCTCTTTTAGTGATAAGTCTTTTCTCTCCGGTTCTTCTCCCTTACCATCCTCCTTCCTGGCCTTGAAAATCCCGTTCTCTAAAGAATGGAATCCCAGAATTTATGTTCCTTTTCATTTAATCCATCCACGAGAGGCATCCATATCTGAATGAAAGGACCGTATCTTTTTATTACTGTTGTTATTGTGCCCAAGGATGATGTGAAACGTGAACCCCGTGGACTTCAGGCTTAAGTTGTCCCTCCGTAGTCCACCATTCTGCTTTCGCGGGATGGGAGAGTAGTTGAGGGACGTTTGTTTTACCAGGCAGTTAAGAGAATAGGTAGTTAAAGGGAAGGAAGGCACCCTGTAATGCGGTACTGTAATGTATGAGAAGAAGCACATCTTTAACAGAGAAGGGCCGTCATTCTGGCAGGTAAGTACTCCGAGACAGACAGACAGACAAACAGTAAGACCTCACCCGATTGTTAGGTGGGAATAGGGTCGTAATGGTGATGATGATGGTGATGATGATGATGATGATGATGATGATGATGATGATGATGATGATGATGACTGTGATGGTAATGATGATTACAAAGATGGCCGTAATTCCATGGTGCTGGAGAGGAACGCCTTCACGTGGTGGCACCGATGTAACCGGTCACCTTAAGTTACGATACCGCATTACAAGGTTACGATCCTCCTCTTACCCAGCACGTGACCTTGCCCGCAGCGTGACAACACCACACCCCTCCCCCTCCCCCTACGCCCTCCCCACACCCTCAACGCCCCCCCTCCACACCCCCCAGGCCCTTGTTACGCTGACAACGTCCCCCTCTCCCCTCCAATGTCCTGCCACCACCGCTAAAGCCACAGATTTCCCACGCTAAGGGGACGAGTGCCGACCTTCGCTAAAGTGTCTGTGTGGAGACGGTACCGCAAGTGACCACAACGCATTCCAGCCAATGTTGCGTTATAGCCTCTTGATTTCAGTGTCGCCAAGTGCTCAAAAATGAAGGAATTTGTCCGCATAGTGAACCTGTGTCTATTGTTTTGATATACCAGACGAATTATACATTTTTATTTTTACTCTCTGCAGACGGCTTTTTGCAGTGTACGGGAAGAGAACTTAACCCCTTAACTCTGAAAACGTCTTGCTTGGTTTTATTTTTTGCTATTTAAAGATTGATGTAGTTAACTTGGGGGGAACTTGTGGAACTGAATGGGTTAGAATCAGTCTCCAGTAAACTCCTAAGGCTAAAGAAAACTGACAGGTGGTAGGACGGATAAAATGATTTAGTTCTCGGGCTGAAGGGGTTGAAAAAAATGTCAAGGAAGTGCCAAATTATGGACTAGGAAAATCAGGAGAGAAAGTAAAATTAATATCCCCATAAAACACACACACACACACACACACACACACACACACACACAACTGGATACCGTCCTTCAGATCGACCGAACACATTTTTATTTCAACCCAGGAACTACAGCTGGATAAAAAGCGGGCCCGATTAGACTTCCTAGGTTCCACTATGAATAAAAAGTGTAAGCAGGGCAGACTAGCATTGCAAATCATCGCTGAGGCAGACTGTGAGTGTGAGTGTGACTGTGGATAAGTGTAGGTGAAGCTGGGTGTGGGTGTGTGGATGCTTGGTGAAGGTAGTTGTGGGGGTAGCTGGGTATCAGTGTGAGTAGGTGTGTGCAGTATGTGTGTGTAGGTGTGAGTGTACGTGTGGTGCTGTGGGTATGGGTGTGGGTGTAGGCGTGTGTGCGTGTAGATGGATGTGGGTGTTGGTGAGTGAGGCGTGGATGGTTTGGGTCCAAAGGGGTGTTGATGTAGATGATGTGGATGTGAACAAGAATTGGTGAGGATGACTGTGGATGAAGGTGGACGTCAGAGCAGGTGGGTGTGGATGTGAATACGTATCATATAGGTGTAAAGGAAGTCTGGAAGCAAGTGGATGTGAGTGACAGTGGGTGTGGGTGGATGTAGGCAGGTGTGGATCTGAGTGTGAATGAAAATAGGACTGGATGTAACTGGGTAGGAGTGAAAATGAGTCAGGATGAGGGTTGGTATGGGTGCAGATGGGTGTGGGTATGAAGGAGTGTGGGTGTGAGTGCGGACGTAGCTGTAGCGAACTAAGAGGGGACTCGTAGAAAGGGTAAACAGTCATATCGAAACATCGGTGCCCTTTTCTTTTTATATATATCGTTTTTTGGACAACAAAAACTCTGCTGTATGATTCTACACTGGTTCCAATCTCTACCCTGCTATATTACGTCACTACGCTATATATTAGGTACCGTAGTTGTTTGTTACGCTATACGATGCGTCACA
>JAGKTI010011296.1:536-26687 GCA_018397915.1 Birgus latro
AAGAGAGAGAGAGAGAGAGAGAGAGAGAGAGAGAGAGAACCCACACTAATTACTTTTCACAGAGATGATTTTGCTTAAGAACTATAATTCAGTTCATGGTAGATCCCCTCAGTGCATATATTCAAGCGGATGATGCAAGAGGAATATATGGAAAATGGAAAGAGCAGAAAACACAGAGAGTTCAGTTATTTAGATCAGGTGAGGAAAATCTAGTAACCATAACACACTGGCATATAAGAAAGATTATGGACAGTCTGAGAGTTGTTAAGAGACAAGAAGTTGAACAGGGCACAAGAATATAAAATCACCGAAAAGTTTTGGTACAACAATAAGAAAAGGAATTAAGGTGTGAAGTGGGTGCAATAATTATAACCTGCTGATGGTGAAAAGCAAAGTGGATGGGAGGTGTAGAGGTTAGCCAAGAAGGAAGTAGGAGGTTAAAAATAAAGAACACGAGGCACAGAGCCAGTGAAGAGCATTCTTTTCAAATGAAGTGAAGAGCATTCTGATCAAAAGAAACAGAACAGAAAGAAAGCCAGAATTCATGACTTGCTTATTTCGAGATGCCTGGACACAATGGACTGAAAAGAATGCCTTGTGAAAAACAAACTGAGGACGACAGTTGGTGAGCTGACCAACTGCATAACATAAAAGAATGAGAACTGGTTGACTCCTGCATTAGAGAACTGGCCAGAAAAGGGAGTACAGTGTGTACCGACGCGTGCTGTGTCTGCCATAATGGGGAGACAATGTAAGCAGAGTTCAGGATATTAGTGACCATAACAGTGGAGAGAGAGAGAGAGAGAGAGAGAGAGAAGGACTGGTGTTGGTGGTGACTGGACACACGGTGTGGTGGCTGGGTGTGCTGAGGGAGCCGGCAGTGGGGTGTGGGAGGTCAGAGATGGTGTCGGGGTGGTGGTGGTGGTGAGGGGTTGGCAAGGGGATGGGTGCGAGTAGTGGGTGTGGGACATGGTGGAGATGAAGGAGATGATTGCATTGGTGTGTGGGTGGTGGTGGGAGGTGTGTGTTGGCGGGGATGTGGTGAGAGGTTTGGGGGTAGGTTGGGAGTCCCTGGGCTTGGTGGCTGGACTTGCAGTGGCGGCGGCGTGGCGGGGTGAATCCTGAGGTGAGGTCACTGTGGGTGAGGTTGGAGGTGAGGGACAGGGGAGGGGGTGAGGAGGGGGATGTGGGTGAGGAGGGAGAAGTGGGTGAGAGGGGATGATGAGGTAGGGGAGGGTGAAAAGTAGAAGTTGTATGAGTCAGCTGCAGGGTGTCAGACAGCTGCTGGTGGTGAGGTGGTGTGGAGGGCAGAGGTCTGGGCACGAGGTGGTTGATTGGCGGTGAATGGGCGCACATGTCGATTGTGATAAGTGAGGTGGGTATCGCGACACTTGATGGTGACTCGGTAGGGGATGGGAACGCTGGTGGTGGTGTATGGCCCAATGAATCATGGTGAAATCTTGTCTGGTGTAGGGAGTCAAGCAACTACTACCAAATGCCCTTGTTTGTAGGGGCTGGCTAGGGTCATGTCAGGCTGTAGGTCTTGGGGTTTTTGAAAGAGGTTCAACCATCTTTTGAGATGCTGGAGGGGGTCGGATGTTGGAGATGTGGAGGGGGGTTCGAGATGATGTCGTAGCGGTAAGAGGAGGGGAGCCTCTCCGAATACTCTTTCGTGGGGAGAGATGCCGTCTTGTCAGGGGCAGGTGTTCATGCCCCACTGCACAATCTTGACATGTGCCGGCCAATTTTCGTTTTTGGTTTCCTCTAACCTAGCTCGCACTTGGCTGAGGAGGGTGCAGTGACTCCTCTCACACGCTCCGTCCCCTTGAGGCCAGTAAGGTGAGTAGTGAGAGATTTTGTAGCCAAAAATGGTGCCGAGTTCTTCCCATATTTTACTGGTAAATTCAGGGGCGTTGTGTGAGTGCAGGGCCTGTGGGATACCAAAGTAGGGGAAGACGTGGCGGATGAGGGCGTCAGCCACGGTTATGGTGTTGTGCTCCTTGGTGGGACAGGTGAAGGAGAATTTGGAATAGGTATCCACGAAAGTGATGATATATTCATAGCCGGCCTTAGGTGAGAGAGGGCCAACTACATCCACTGATAGTAACTGCCAGGGTTTGTGGGCAGTGATTTTCCCCAATGGGCCAGCGGTGCGGGTGATGTCTTTGGCCAAGTTGCAAGCTTGACAGGCCTGGGTGACCTGTTTGGCTAAGCTGGAGGGGCCGGGTGTCCAATAAGTGTCGTTAAACACTTGCAACAACTTAGTGCCCAGGTGGATGAAACTGTCAGAGTGCAGGTTAGTCGTGGCATTGAGGGCGGTGTTGGGGTCGAGCACTATGTGGCCAGACTGAGTGAACAGGTGGTCACCTTGCTGTTGTAGTTTTGTGAATATTTGGGGTGGTATCCAGTGGGGGCGGTCTTTGTTGCACCACTGGTGGAGCAAGTTGGGTTCAGCTTGGATAGAGTTGATTGGCAGTCGGGACAGGGCATCGGCGTTGCTATGTAATTTGCCGGGGCGATAAGAGATTTCATAGTTGAATTCTTCCAGAGTTTCTCTCCATTGAATGAGCTGGGCATTGTGGGTGTCTGACTGGCGCAGCCATTGGAGAGACTGGTGGTTGGTGATGATGACCTGTGTACCAGAGAGGTAGGCCCGCAAGTGTTCTAATACCCATATGATGCCCAGGCATTCTCATTTAGTTGCAGCGTGGTTTTACTCAGCATGGTTGAGGGTGCGGCTGGCACAGGCGATGATATGTTCTCGCCCTTCTTGCACCTGTGTGAGGACGGCGCCGATTGCCACTAGGGACATGTCAGTGTAGAGCCAGAAAGGTACAGCGTAGTCGAGGAATGCGGCGATCAAGATGGTGATGAGTTTATTTTTCAGGGTGTTGAAAGCAGTGATTCGATCGTCAATCCATGTGAAAGGCTCGTCCTTTTTTGTCATGTCGTGAAGGGGCTTGGCGATGCTTACAAAGCCTTTCACGAAGCGCCAGTAGTATATTGTGAGCCCCAGGAAGGCGCGTACTTCGTGGACATCTCGTGGTAGGGGGAGATCTCCGATAGCATGCAGTTTGTCGGGGTCAGGTGCGATTCTTTCCTCTGAGATGACATGCCCCGGGAAGGCCACGGAACGTGCAGCCAGGGAGCACTTAGAGGTTCTGAGCTTGAGTCCTGCCTGGCGAATATGTTGGAAAACTTGTTTGAGGCAATGGAGGTGGTCGGCCCAGGTTTGACTGTTTGACTGAACATGATCACATCATCTAGATAGGCAAGCCAGATTTCCCAGGTGAGACCACTGAGAACGGACTCCATCAGGCATGAGAAGGTAGCTGGGGCATTGCAGAGTCCAAATGGGAGGACGTTGAACTCGTAGCGCTTCCCATTGCTGGTCGAGAAGGCGGTCTTGCCTCTGTCCACGGGATGTACGGAGACTTGCCAGTAGCCTGATTGGAGGTCCAAGGTGGAGAACCATGATGCTCCATAGACGGAGTTGAGGGAGTCATCAATTCTGGGTAGGGGGGTGGCGGCTTTGGTCGTCACGTCGTTGAGTCGTCTATAGTCCACACAGAAGTGTAGTGTGCCGTCTTTCTTTTTAACCAGGATGACTGGGGAGGACCGTTGGCTGGTGGAGGGTGATTTGATGCAGGCATTTAGCATTTTCCAGACCTGCCGGTCTTCCTCAGCCTGCTGGTTGTTTTTTTTTTTTCATCTCGAAGGCTGGCAAATAGGTGGTCCTGTGATGTGGATTTCATGTGCCAGGTACATGGTGTGGCCGATGTCAGCTGGTCCTGACGCAAATAGGTCTTGGAAGTCCAGGAGTAGGTGTCCAAGGCTGTCGGCTTGGTGTGGTGAGAGGTGATTGGGTAGGGTGGCAGGGGAAGAGGGGGGGTGCACAAGGCTCGGCCTCTTTCATTTCTCCGATGACTAACCCTCTGGGGAGGGTGAGAGGGGTGGTGGAGAGATTTGTGATGCATACTGCCCCTAGGTGAGGGGAGAGGAAGGTGGGAGACAGTAGGCAGGAGGAAAGGGCCCCAGATGGTAGGTCTGGGGAGAACAGGACGGTGGTTCCAGTAGGCCTGTTCAGGTGGAGCCAGGCCTCATGCTGAGGGGAGATGGTGAGGGTGGAGGCGATGGTTGCGGGGAAGCTGGGGTGGATCAATGGTGTGGGGGGGTGTGGAGGGTTGTTAGGGGGTGGCATGGGGGCAAAGGAGGGGGGTGTTGGGTGGAGAGGGGTGGTGCACATGCAGAGTGGCTGAGGGGGGTCTGGAGGCTTCTGAAAATGGAGACGTCTCTTGTGACAGTCTATACTGGTGTGTAATTTCTGTAGGAGGTCCAGTCCCAGGTAGCCATCATATGTACGGCAGGTGGAGCTGAATACGACGAGTTTAAGCTGTGTGATACTTGCTGGTGAGTGTAAGCAAGCAGGGCCCGGGTTTACCCATGTACTGGCAGGGGGTCATCTCCTGCATCCAAGAGGTGGGCTGAGGTGGGGAGAAGCGGGCCAAAAGCCGATTTGTGGCGGGAGTAGAAATGAGTGTAGAGGCATGATCTGGCTGCTCCTGTGTCCACCAGTAGCCTCGCTTTTACCCCATTTAGCCTCATTTTGTCGTAGACTGGGGGTCAGTACTTTTGTGAGGTGGCCCCTGCCATTGTGGGGGCAGGCCTTAAAATCCAGTGGGATGTCGTAATCTTCTTCAAGTTCCCCGTCCCAATCCCCGGGATCGGTGCAGTTGGTGGGGGAAGTGTCGTCTTTGGTGTCCTCTGGGTCCAACAAGGAGACCTTTTGGTGCCTGAGTGGTTGCTCTGCACCGGGCAGTATTCAACTGTTCGCGGATGTCATGTTGGGGACATGTGTGGCTGCACGCAGAGAACTCCCATGGGTTAATGGAGATAACGTTGTTGTTTTCTCTGGGAGTGGGGCACCTCTTGGTGGGATGTGCTCTGGGTATGATGGGAGTTGTTGGAGAGCTCGAATTGGCTGAGAGTGTCCATGGCTTGTGGTGTGGTGTAGGTCTCTTGGTAGGGAGTTTACTGACTGCAATGATGTGCTGCGGGTTGTGACGGGCAACTAGAAGATGTCTCAGTAGCTGGATGTCCTTATCAACGTCTCCCATGGGGTCACGAATGGTGAAGTGTTCTTTGATTATACCCAGGAGGATCCTCAATAGGGTGTTGAATGCATGTTGGTCCTGGGTCACTGCATTGGCGTCTGGGTATGCGACGCTGACGAGCCGCCTAGCCTGGATGTGTCATCCATATTGCTGTCAAAGGTGAGGAAGTCTGGCTGTGATAGAGCTATGACTGTCCCCAAGGATGGCGTGACTGCTTGTGTCACGATCTGAGTGAAGTAGGCCCATGTCAGCTCTGGGATGATCTTGGGTGCGATGCTAACCACTACTTTGCCAAAGTGAGGCAGAGTAACTGCTATTTTCTGCCTGTCATCTTCAAATCCTATGTCCTGGAGTGGTTTGACTGTGGATAGGTATGTGGTGATATCTCACTGTTCTGGGTCAAACTTTGGCAATTGCATGTGAGGTTTGGCCACCATTTTCCCTTTGTTCCTTGTTGCTGCTGACCAGATCGAGAATCACTGCTAGCCACCAGTGTTATGCTGCGTGTTCAAGGTTCAACTTCTTGTCCCTTGATCACGAACGACTGATCTGGGATTCTTTTCAAGACCGGGACTAGTGCATACAACTAAAGGAATAGGGCATAAAAACTTGGCTGAACCAACCTTACACGTGTATTACCTTACTTAACAACACTGAACAAGATACAGATGCAATATCATACAATACACTATTCAGGCACAAAACACAAGTTATACTAGAGGACTTGGGGCTGAGCGACTGGGCTACTTATAGGTGGCAACAGGGTGTGGGAGGAGTCCTGGGACAGTCGTCCTCTTGCAGGAGGCACGGGACTCTCATCAGGGCTGGGTTGTCCGGGCTGGACTGCTGGGCGGTGTAGAAGGAGGCCCTTTCCTGGCAGGGCCTTCGTTGTGGGGTTCAGCTATCAAGGCTTGGGCCAAATAGGGAGAGCAGGCACTCTTGCCGGCGCCTACTCCAGGAGGTAGAGTTCCAGCCAATGGGGCTGAGAAGGTAACACCCCGGGGTCCTGGGGACACCCGAGAGTCTGGGGACAGCGGTCTTCCTTCAGTGGAGTCGCTGTCATGGGTGGCCTGCGGCGACACTTCCTTTGGGAGTCTGGCAGTCAGGGACGTCATCAGGGCACTGGCTGCAGGGCATAGATCCCCGGGCTGCTCACAGGGCCTCTCCAGAGCTCCTCCAGCTGCAACTCCTCCGGGGGTTCACCTCTGTGGGGAAAGAGAGAGAGTCCTGCTCAGCCACAGGAGTGGTGGCGGGCCGAGCCAGGGACGTCCTCCGTAGGGAACGTCCTAGGGGTAGAGGATAAGCAGCGGACAGTGGCCTGCTCTGCCTATTCCGTGCAGATGGTGGCTAACATGGCGGTTCCTCTAACCCCAGGGGCTGCAGGAGAACGAACGGTGGCCTGTTCTCCCTGCCCGACACAGACAGTGGCCTGTGTCGCGGTCCTGCTGCCTGTGGAGGGGGCGGCTGGAGGACTGACGGTGGCCAATCCTCACTTCCCGGTACGGACAGTGGCCTGTACCGTGGTGCTGCTGCAGGTAACAGCTGAGGAGTGGATGGTGGCCTGCTCTACCTCTTTCCCGACACGAACGGTGGCCTGTGTCGTGGTGCTGTTCCTGGGGTTACCTGTAGGTGAGAAGCGGACGGTGGCCTGCTGCCTCTTTCCCGACATGGCCTGTGGCCTGTGTTGCGGTCCTACGGGAGGGTACAGCTTAGGAGTGGATGGTGGCCTGCTCTGCCTCTTGCCCGACATGGACAGTGGCCTGTGTCGCGGTCCTGCCCCTAGGGGTGACTGCAGAGGAGGAGGAACGGTGGCCTGCTCTGCCTCTTTCCCGACATGGACGGTGGCCTGTGTCGCGGTCCTGCAGGGGGTAACAGCTGAGAAGCAGACGGTGCCCTGCTCTGCCTCTTGCCTGACACAGACAGTGGCCTGTGTCACAGTGCTGTCTGGGACTGTGGAGGCAGTCCCACCTCGAACCTGGCGAGGGCTGTCTCGGCTGGAGTGTAGGTATCTGGAACTGCAGTCCTGGAGGGCTGTAGGTTGAGGGCAAGAGGGACGCAAGGCAGTCAGGGATGTAAGCCCGTCTTATCCTGAGCCTCTACGCACCTTACCTGCCCCCCCGGTGGTCTCCTCCTAGGGTGGGTGCTGCAATACCTGCCACCCCGTGGTCTCCTCCTAGGGTGGATGTTCCAAAACCTCTCCCTGGGTCTCCCGTCGGGGTGGGCATTTCGAATTAGCTTCAATGAGAAAAGGAGAGACCACGAAAATTGTAAAAAGTTGAAGGATTGAGTTGTGTTTTGTTGAAGGTAAGAAGATAGTCATATGAAAGACTGCGCCTGGTTGAGAAATGGAGAAATGTTGTATTGGAAGCATTAAAAGTAAAAAGGATTCTTCTCCTCCAGGCAGAAAAAAGATAAATCAGAGAATGCTTCACCCAGAGACTAGCATGGACGCTGTGAGAAACGGTAAAAAAATTGAGGGCAGGAGTCATTACAGTATAAGTGAATAAGGAAGATACAGTATACAGCTCAGAATAAGGAAATCTAAAATATTGCTTTTAGTTAGTCGACAAAGAGCCTGAAAAGCTGTATGGCGAAAGGAAGGGATGAGCAGGACAAGAGATGCTTGCTCATGATGTCGGCATCCATGCAGCAGAGGACACAGAAGGCAAAACTGTCTTGGGCATCTTGGATAAACCTCAGGATTAAGATTTTGGCCATCGTTATATAAATAAACAGCAAGAGAGATAGGCATAAAGAAAACAAAAACTGTAGACAAAGAGATAACCACACACACACACACACATATATAGTCATCAGCCATTGAGGTCCACTGCAGGACCGGTTTATCCCTATCGAAGCAGGGATGGTACAGCCATGTATCTCTACCCAGTGGCTTACTTTTTTTCTTTTTTTTTAATGTGTCCGACTCTGGGCATAGGCTTCACAGCCTGCTATCAAGGCCTAGCAGCCCTCCTACATATAAACACCTCTACATGTCACCACATCGGTGCTAACACCCACTGCTAGGGCTGTTTCATACAGGACTGGCGTATTGGTATTAGTGGGGGTATTTATACGACATGTCGGCGGATCTTCTGGTAGATCAGTAAAGCCTGATTTAATGATATTCAAATCCTTAAACTGTTCCCTGTCCCAGCGAGGATTCGAACCTGGGTCCTTCAGGACTGCAAGCCACCTCTCTACCGATCGAGCCACCGCCTAGACTGTCTGGTAGAGACTGTATGTAGGGTGAGAAGTGCTTGTGAGTGTAATTGTTGTGTTGCAGTAGCTTTGGATGTGTGTGTAGTCTGTGAACCAAAAGTAATCGGCCCGTCTTAAGCCGATTGGGTGCAAGCATACTAGTATGTGACGCTGGCTCGACCACAGCACCCCTTTTGTCTGCCAAAGTGGTCAGTGTCTTGGTGAACGCTTCCCAAAGTTTTTACAACTTTGGCAGGAGGTGAACCCGCGCCCACCAGCGTGCGAGACGCACACTGTGCCACTGTACCACAGAGGCTCCTAGTTCTCCCACGTGTGAAAATGCACTCTGCCATAGGCTCCAATATATGGGAGAACTAGGGTTCGTGACCCGCCAGGGTAATAAACTTTAGAAGTGTTCACCTGGCCACGTATTGTTTTGGCGGACATAAGGGGTGCTGTGGTTGAACCAGCGTCGCATACTATAAAGTATGCTTGCACCCAGTCAGCTTGCATGAGCCGAATACACTTGATTCACAGACTACACACACATCCAAAGCCACTCCAACATTACAATCACATTTACAAGCACTTAACACCCTACATACAATCTCTACCAGACAGCCTAAGCCACTTGGTAGAGATACATAGGTTGTATCGTCCCCATTTCGGTCGGGATAGGCTGGTCCTGCAGTAGACACTCAAATGGCTGATGGTGATGATGATATTAGGGTGGTCCTTATTTTCGAAAATGTAGATTTTTTACGGGCCACCCCACACTTTTGTTCCTCTTGGTACAAAAACCCTCCATGCAAAGTTTCAGTCCTGCACTGTAGTATTTACTGTCCCCCAAAGACTCAGAAGTTCAGACTCTGTGCCATCTGGGCTTAACCCATCCCGTCTGGTTGACATGTTTACATGTCTCCCCGGGGCCGTCCGGGGTGCACGAGTACATGATCTAGTGTTTCGCGGCATTATTTGAATATTTTGAGTTTTCTTTTTTCCCCCACCACACGCAGCCACTGGCAACCATTCTTCACGCATCTGAGTCATGCTCCAGTTACCTGTACACCTCCGCAATGGATAGGTCAATGCAAAAAGTTTTCCCTGTGTCCGGATCCTTGACTGAGCGCCCGCAGCGCCGACTTCAACATCAACGAAGTCCAAAGGCCAGAAAAGAAAAGGCCTTAGTGATAGTGCGAGAGGGAGGGAACTCAAGTGGGCCATACTATAAAAACTAAACGCCAGTATTGCTGAATGTGAGCATCAGACGTTCCCGTGTTTCTTACCATAAATAAATTTGTAATTCACGCCAGACGTTCGTCTGCTGATTATGGCGTAAAATAGTATTGGAATGTGACAGGAGTATAAACGCCACAAGAGACACCCCTTTCGCGTGACAAACTTAAATATTCATAAATATGATATCTGTTTTTTCTATCTATAGACACTGAATAATTTGGAAATAAAATTTTCCTTGGCAGGCTAAAATATACGATATCCAGAGCTGTTCAGAAAATTTTACAAGACCAAGCGTTTCTGTAGCGAATACAAGTAAACAAAACTTGCCTCGTTGTGGGGTTGCAACGTAAATGGAGTTATAACAATAAACTGTGCTCAGAAATTAATTTCAGAGTACCTGTGGAAATTCTCAATAGATTTTTGAATCTGCAGCAATATCAGAGATTGTGTGTTAGCCAGGTCAGTGCTGTAGTTTTCACATTTAAGGGGAAGCCTAAAAGTTTCTGTCTCAGTCTAGTCGAATGTGTGACATGGTAATGGAAAGTGTTTGAATGAATGATTTTTTTTTTTCTGATAATGGGGTGTTTCTTGATGTACATCACATGCAATTCAAGTGTATACAGTAGTTGCCTCACGCAGCAACTGCAGTGATTGCTAAAATAAAGTCACAGTACGTAGCCGGGTACAGTACAACTTTCCCCACCATATTTGAGGCTAAATAAATATATAATAAGCAGACTATATATACCATACAATATTATATTACATGGCAAAAATTACAGATATCAGAGTTAGGTAGGTCAGTGTTGGCAAATGGTTGGTTAGGAGGGCATTTATCACCTGCTTGAATGTTCATTTACACAAGTTAGAGAATGGGTAAAACAAAAAAAACACACACTAGTACTAACAAATAAATGCAGTCACGTAAGTCTTTATTGAAATATGTAATTCGTTTTTGCACCAAAATAATAAGATAAAGTTAGGTAAAGTCCAGATAAGAGTGAATTGGTTAGGATTATGACTGAAATATTTACCTATTTCAATCTGACTCAGTTTTAAGCATAGGTCTTTTGGCTTTAATACAAAATTTGTTAACAAAACAATGCAGATTATTTCAAATCCTGAGGCATCTTTATCCGAAGAGATTTTCGTACCTGGAAATAGCTGCAGGCCCCAGGAACTGGCCTGTATCATGCATATACAGTAAAGCAAAAAAAAAAAAAAAAAAATAGTTTTAGATGAAAAATGACAGTTACTGTAATGGAGTAGATGGGTGTAGGAAAGGCAGGGAATATTAGTTTGGGTGAAGGGGTTATATAAAAGCATGAAGGAGCAGCTAAGCAGTGCCTGTGGCAAAAGGGAAAAGTGAGATGAATATTTAGTGAAGGGGAGCAAGAATGTGAATAGTTAAGGAGAAAGCTACGAAAACAGAACTGTAAGCAGTCTGAAAATGTATAAGACAGACCTGGATATATAGAAGTGGAATGTTTTCTGGGAAAAGAGGTTACTTAAAATTTATCTAGCAGACTGGGATAGAAAAAGGAAACTGTACTGTACCAGGTAATTTAAATCACTGCACACTGTTTGAAGGGAAAGGTAATAGCCTAATCAAGAATGTGAACGCAAGAAGAGTATAATTACTGAGCTAGAATGGAAATTTACTTGAAATATACAAGACAGGGAAGGTGGCAAAAATATGGGAAGAAACTATAGCCAAATACATGAAACTGAATGTACAACTGTTACAGTACACACATCTGATAACCTATAATTTCCAACATGTTCTGCTGGTTATGGATGACAGGTATGGAAAGAAACTGATGGGAAAGAAATGAAGGAGTGTTTGTGCATCCCTCATGTGATGGTGCTGAAATGAATGCCACCTTGTACAGAAGAAGCAATGCAGCCTGAATTTCGTAACCATATACCAAATCTCGAAACTTTTGTAATGCAAAGACCACTGCAAGTGCCTCTAAGTCTGTAGTACAATCATTTTTCTCAGCACCTTTTAATTGTCTGCTTGCGAATGCAATTGGCTGATTCTTTTTGCGTGCATCCTCTTGCATCAGTACTGCACCTATTCCTTTGGTGGATGCATCCGTACAAATTATAAATGGTTTTGTGAAATTAGGATATGCCGAGCAAGGTGCATTTGTAAGTTTATCTTTTATTTCATTAAACGCTAATTTTTGTTCCTCTCCCCACTGGAATATGGCATCCTTTTTTAGTAGAGTGAATAGCAGTTGCGCTATGAGAGAACTGGCTAATAAAGGAACGATAATATCCTGCTAGGCCCCCAATTTGTCTTACTTCGTCTATGTTCGTTGGGTCGGGGAAATCCCTTACTGCCTGTATTTTGTCAGCAGACGTGTGAATGCCTTGGGCATCTAATCTGTGGCCTAAGAATTTTGTTTCCTTGAGGCAAAATTTGCATTTAGACAGCTTAATTTTTAAACCAGCATCAGCAAGCTTTTGTAAGAGTTGATCTAATTTCTTGAGGTGTTCATGAATGGTTCTAGTAGCTATGATAATGTCGTCTAGATAGACAAATATTCCTTTCCTTAGCATTCCAGGCAACACGTAATTCATCAGTCGCTGGAATGTCCCTGGTGCTGGTTTTAAACCCACTGGCATTCGTTTGTATTGGTAATGCCCTGTATTTGTGGAGAAGGCAGTGTATTTACGTGACTCCTTGTCCAAAGAAATCTGGTAATATCCATTAGGCAAATCGATTGTGGAAAAGACATTATTTTCTGGCCCAATGTTTTGTAGTACATCCGATAGCAATGGCATTGGAAATCGGCCAGGTATTGTATGGGTGTTTAGTTTACGGTAATCAACCACCGCACGCATTTCTCCGTTTCGTTTGGGCACGAAAATAATGGGGAATTCCAAGGGGAGACTGAGGGCTCAGTAATACCCAGTTTTAGCATTTCATCAACATACTGGTTTGCAAGGGTATGCAGCGAATGTGGAACCCTATAGGCTGGTACGAAAACAGGTTGTGTGTTTGGAGGCACGTTAATTTTGTGATTAATCATGTTTGTGCACCCTAATTGTTCTCCTGGTAATGCTACGATGTTTTTCCCAAAGGTTTAAGAGATCGTGTTCAACAAATTCTCCTGAGTGAACTAAATTTTTTGTCATTCTTTCTCTGTCCGTAGACTTTTTTTCTCTCGCTTCTGGACACAACTGTTTCCATTATTCGACCCGGGCATTTCTCTATGTTGACTAGACAAGTCCCCTTTTTCATCGGTACTTCTCCATTCATGTGATTAATTAGGAACACTTGAGTTTGCCCATCGTTATCCACCGGACATAATGCGTTTTCTACTGACACTCCTTTCACCTTACAGGACTCCCCTAAGACGAGAACATTACTATTCTTTAGCGAACTTTTAATAGTGATAGGCATATAAGAATTAGGTGGAATAACTACGTTATGGGTAAGATGGGCGGGAAAGACTGACGAATTATGATCATTATCCCCTTCTTTAGTCTGGGAAGATTTAGGCGGTGTTAAGGCAACTTTACTATCGTCTTTTTGTTTGATTCTATTTAGATATTTAATACTTCCAATTCTGTTTAGCCCTCTACTATTGAGAGGTAAGAAACTGCTGATAATTCTTGTATGAATTCAGTGTCAAACTCTATCCCATTCATTTGCGGGAGTAAAATTATTTTTTCTGCTCTCATTGTTTGTAGGCCTAATAACATGGTGGCTTTTACTGCTAAATTTTCTACTGTACAGAAAATAGCAGAGATTTCTCTTGTCTCATTAACTCGCCGAGTCCCACCAACGTACGAAGCACGTCACTACTTTTTTCCGCAGACAGACCCACCGACGTGCATCGTATGTCAGTCAGTTGCAAGGCCCGTCGCTTGCACATTTTTCAAGATTCACAAGTGATTTTTGGTAGGCATATGTGGGAGATCTTCCTCTACCTGCTGTCAAGCGGGAATACTGCCTGGCCCCACCTGACCACCCCTCCTCCTCCTTTCCCCCACACTCGGCAATTCACGTGTTAGCAGTAAACTGGCCAGTAAAGATATGTTGCCCCACGGTCTCTCCAATGATGAAATTCACGGTGAAAGTAATTCCTGAGGTGGAGGACAAAGAAACAAAGAAGCTAGAGGGAGAAATAAACAGAAGTGATGAGGTGGTAATGTTACTCGTAAAGGAAGGTGCCATATGCTGGAGTTTTGGGTGAGTGAACAATGCTTTTATCGCCTAAATTATTGTGTGAAACCCAACATAGACTTGTACTACAAATAAATTTGTACCAAATAAATAAATAAATACATAATTTAAAGTGGCTTGAATTAGTTTCCATAGTTCATTTTCTTTAGCCAGGTACCGTGAGAAAGAAGGAAAACGTAAGGCTGACTGACACCTGTACCAACATTTATAAGCTCAGGAGGGCGATTTCTCTATGAATTTTCGATGTTTCTCACCAAAAGCGGAAATTTTTGAGCCAAAAAAAAAAAAAAATGAAAATCGGTCGGGTTCTGAGGGTGTGCTGGGTAAAAAATTGGTCGGGACTGGACAGGTTAAAACTGATGTTTAATCGTATCATGCCTTTTACCGCAATTTGTTTACCATTTACAGAATATAAGTCTAAGTCAGATTATTCTAGAAAGGTTACTTTCTTCATGTTTCTAATAATTCTGTCTAATTCTTCTTGTATTATTAAATTCACTGGAAAGCCTGTATCCAAGAATAAGGAAGTGTGTTTGTTTTCACATATAGCTGGCATTAAAATACATTCATTTCCTAACATGCCTCCTATCTGAATTGCACGCCTCCCATGTGACTTAAACTTGTCTGTATCTATGATTGGTCATTTTTTTTTGTGGCTTGTCCTTCCCCCGACTTAAAAATAGTGACCAATTTCTCCACCGTTTTACAATTAGAGGTCCAGTGACTCTGCGCCTTATGGAGGCGACAGTATGGGTCTAGACCTTGTGCATTTTGTTTATCGTCTTTACATTTAACGTAACACTGACTTTTTGAGTGTCCAGGATTTGCACAATAATAACATAGAGTAGACCTATCTCCCAACTGTGATCTTCGAGTTGACTTCCCATACTTTGATTTGTCTGTGGCATGGTTTCTGCTAAGATTGCGTGCAAACTTTTGGGTCTGCCTGTAGCCTGGTGTCTGTGAGCGATGCCTTGTGGTTTGTGGTGATTTGTTTTGTTTGTTTCGGGTTGCAACCGATTGATTATATTCTTTGTTTGGTGTAGTCGTTTTCACTGCTGACACTGTTTCTGTAATTCTCATTCTGGTCATGCTTGACTGTGCTTCAGTCACCCCTGCCTTGCTACAGTTCATCTTTACCTCATTCATAAAATCTAGCAAGCACATTCATGGGGAGTAAGCAATCGTCTTCGCGATTTTGAGTGTTCTATTTGGTAATTTACACAGTGCAGCTACATAGCCAAGGATGTCTACAACATGCAATGGCATCATTTTGCCATCTTGTGTTACCCAATTGGATTTCTCTGTGGTGGTTAACAATGTTCTTTTAATTGTAGAAACATCTGCTGTTTTTTCACCTAGCACAGAATTAGTTGTATGTTCTCTCATAAGATCCACAATCTTATGTAATTCTGGAAGTATACCTGGCAAAAAGTTTATACCCCTAGAGATTTTCTTCAGAAATTCTGTCTTGTACTCTTCATATGTCTTAGCTATTAGGAGCTTATCCAATTTATGTAAGTCGGAGGCCGGACACCTCTCATGGTTAATCCTAGATGAAAGTGTGGCGATTTTTTCACTCTCGTCTGTTACATGTCTCTTAACCAAGATCTGTTCGCACTCATTTAAAAGAGACATTATGTCGATGCAGTCTTTCTCTGTGCCTGAGAATTTTGGGGTGGTTGTGTCCTCATGGTAAACATATACGTGAGGTGCGGATGGTGGAGGTGTGTTCGCGGCGTTGTTTGCCATGTTGGTTGATTGTTTGGTTAAGTCCACCTGTGATCCCTTATCATTATGTAAAGGAACAGTTGAATAAGTTCTACCTGATCTGTGATCCCTTTTTACTAGGTTTTCGTACGTATGGATGAAAGCTCTAAAGTCGTCATTGTTCACATCCGAAGGAGGTTTCCATTCCTCTTCACCATCGTTATCATCACGATCATCATCAGATTTACTGTTATCATCATCATCATCTATTTCGTCATCCCTACTTTGTGCGGAATGTGGTGTGAGTCTTTTGTATACTTGATGCTCTCCTGATTGTTCTTCTAACCGTGAATCGGTATTTTTAGTTAGTTGTGAATTGGCATTCGTGACTGTTCACTGGTATTTGTTGATACTATATTTGTGTTTCGTTTGGCACTAAATTTGGTGGGGATGAGAATATGCCTGTCATAGCAGTCAGCTAAAAGAAACTCATTTTCCTGAAGAATGGTGTTATGAAACTGATTTATGTATGTGTTAACTATATAGATGCAAAAATGGATAATGATAAAGAAACGATGGTACGATTGAATGTATATATCTAAATAAATGATGAAGGTTTTGTACCTAATCCTAAGCTCTGGGATGAAATGAGTAAACGTATGATCACCCACTTGAAAAATAGATGATGGTACTAGGTGACTCAGGTCTGGGTTGACGGAAGAAGTCACTCAGCTTGCTGATCGATCAGGGTTGATTGAAGGAAGTCTCAAATTAGGGTTGATTGAAGGACTGATTGACCTCCCATTCTCGAACCTCACCTCACCGAACAGCGTCGACTTATCCCCTTATTCACTGTTGGAGGTAAATAAAAATTAGTACTAGTGAGTAACAGCGGTGAGTTAGGTGGCAGGCTGGAGGTTGTTGTTGGCTTCAGCTGAACTCTTAACCTGTGCGTCAGCGCTGCGACAACGAAAATGGAGAGTGGTTGTAGAGAGGGTGTGAGGCGGTGAGTTATAAGTCGTCTTGTTTTCTCGTTTGTTGTATAATCATTTGTTTCTGGTAGAGCTGCTTGTAGAGATGCGATTAGGGACAAAGTTAAGTTGCGTATAAACTCGTTACGTTGATTGTAGAGTTGCTTCTTTGTCAGTCTTGATAATGTAGACTCGTTGATTTGATGGTACATAGGCGTTGGTTCGTAAGTCCGCTGTCCCTCAATGTAAGTGACGTGGTTTGTCGTAGTTTATCGTTGTTCACCGCTCTGCCAGTGTAAGTAGATTTAGTGGGTTCGTTGTTACCGCTGCCAGCCAGTGTAAGTAGACTTAGCCGAGGGGTGTAATTCTATAGAGAAGGTTATTTTGTTGTTAAAAAATAATATGTTGCAAGATAACTTCATTTCACTTGTTGTCAATGAGGGAAGAAGTTAAAGATGAGTCTACGGTTGATTGTAGTTTTATTTTCTTGAAGGGAAACTGAGATTAATACTGACTGTTAAGCTGCTAGCTACTCTATCTCTCTTAGTTAGACCCTCTCTTCTCGCTCTCATCTCATCTCTCCCCGCTCTCTGTCGTAATTCTGATTCTGGTCCCATCCTCTCTAGGGTAGGACGGCTCGTGTCATGTTGCTTATACAGTTGTCGAAAGTTCTAGAAGCCTGTGTGTGTGTGTATGTATGTATATATATTTTTCTTACGTCAGTTTCCCACAGTGAGGGATGCAAAGCTGTCCGATGACACCTTGCAATCTGGCATGCTTCAGAAACTGCAAAAGACGCTACTATGAATTGTATTATGATAATTTAGAGCCATGACAGTCGCTATGGGTAGGAAGGTTGGCGAGCAGCTCGAAGCAATCAGCTGCAACAGAAGTCCATCCCTGCTTGAAATGCTTGAAAAGAGGGATGTCCAGCCCTAATGTAATGATGCTAGTGCAGACTGAAGACTTTCTGGATGATGATCTCACTGATGTGTTTCCTGCAGGGTAGTGCAGGTGAGTGCAGGCCCCAGAGCAAATTCCGGTGTTGCTAGCACTAAAGGTCATGTTTGTCACCAAATCCACCAGGTCCCATTCTTGCAGGAAAGTAAATATCGTCTCCACCAAGTCAGCTCCTGTTCCTGACTGCAGATTAAGGACGTTCAACAGCTTCACAATTCCTTCTCCAGACACCAGAATAGGTAAATATTCGAACTTTTCTTGACCATGTTCATCAGCAACCAACTTACTGTCCCAGTGAATGGTGAGGGAAACACCAGGCTTGAAGGATGAGCGCAGAGCTACAGCTTGTTCGCCACAAGCCTTGATTTGTCCCCCATGGATACTCTGCCGGTTCAAAGCCATAACTGAAGGATCCTTACCATACACAGATGCTGCAGCAGCCAAGATGTGGATAGCATTGTAGTTGCTGGTCTTCGTGGTCCAGTGCATTAGACAACTCCTGAGTGATGACAGGTTAACGAGATCAGGATCGTCATCTTTTGGGTGAGAATGTGGTAGGTGACATGGATGGTCAGGGAACAGGATCTGTGTCTTCTTTGACTTCTTCAGAGTCCTCCAACTCAACGGAAGCTTCCAATGCTGCCAGCCATTGCTGCTCTCGTAGTTCCCGAACTTGGGAAGCTTCCTGTCTCTCATGCTTCTTTGCTTCAGCATCGGACAGCTTCTGGTCATTACTGAGCATGATGGCTTGGTGGTCTTCCTCCCTTTGAGCCTTCAAAAACGCCTTGTCCTCTTTGTTCCTCAGCAGCTACATGGCATCCATGTGCACCAAGTCGAAGAGGTTCTTCAGCTTTAGTCTGAAGTCAGCTCACTTCCCTTCTTCCACCTCAGTCTTCCTGTCCTTCCTTTTGCTCAGGGAGTCCCAGTCCTCGTACAGAGTTTCCTCTTTTTGAATCCTGTGCTTGCTGTGTCAGTGGAATCCTGGCACAATACCAGAATCCAGCAACCTCAGAGGCCACGTTCATTGCAGCATCTGTTTGGACCACCTTTCCTTCCATAGAAAATGGGACAGCTTCTGGGGGTCCTCACTGTTAAATGGCAACTTACCACCTGTGTGCTGGGTGACGGGCTGTCCATCCAACCAGATCTCGTTCTTCTATAGCCTATTTCACGGGAGAAAAGAAATTGCCGTTCAGCAACCCTCTTCCAAACTGTCTGATTTCATGTATTCTTGTTGTGAGTAGCTAAATAATATACAGTGATGTTAAAGACAGCAGCCTTCATTGAAAAACAATAAAATAAAATATATTTAGCTTTTTTAAACACAAACAAATGTAAAATAAGTGTTAACAGTCAGCTGATAAAATAAACAAAAACTAAGCATACACATTTAAATTTAATGGGGCGTCTGACAGTTGTCATGTGCGTAAGAAAGTAGTGCCAAAAATCTGATGCATTAAATAATGACACAGACGTCCCCCAGTATCATGTTGTTGCATAATACATTGAGAGAAGGTAGACACAACCTTATACAGTATTCTTTAACCCTTTTGCGCACGGAACCGTGATTTGCGTTCCATGTGGTGTGGTGGGTAGAAGCACACGGGCCGCATATTGCATGAAAAAGCTAAAAAAATTAAGAAAAAAATAAGTTTTCAGTCGATTTGCGTCAAATTTTGGTGCGTTCTAGCAGCCTTGTGTCTCTCCCGAGGTAAGACCTTGGCAACACTATAGTGGCTCATATGGGCCTGTAGTGATAAAATCTCAGTGCTCCACAAGTAACCAGACAGCAGGGTCGTGCCGCGTTGTGTTGTCCCTTTAAATCCGCCATTTTCCCCCTCCCACCCGAGGCTGAAGCCATTATTGAAATATTGTGACTGTACAGTGTTTTTGGCCATACTGTGAAGTGATTGTGTCTGTTAACACAGATATATTGTTTGTAAAACACTGGGGCCCGTTATCAGCCGTTAGGCCTAGAGGCAGGAGTCTGGTTTGTTATAGCGGGGTTTCCACTCTCACCCTGCCCGTAAATAATGTATTTTACACTTATAGTGAAGCCATTACTTATATCTGTGAAACATATAGTGCCAGGATTAATTAAATAACTGACCTACCATAGCAGGCATTATGTTATGCCATAGAGATACAGAGACATATGCATTAGTTGCTAAGGGAACAAGTGCTCTCATACGCCATACAGTAAGGAAGGGAATAATAGACGAGGCTGGGATGGAATCATGTGATAGTGTTTTATATTGCATATGGTTCAAAGTGAAATATAAGTATGAAATAGTGCAGCGAGTGTTCACCGAGAAATATTGTGTGCACTGACTGACAGCGGAAAGTTTACGTAATGATCAGAGGCAAGAAAATACACCACACAGCGACACATAGTTACTGAGAATGAAACGAAGTCATAGATGATAATAATTATGATGGTGCCCGGAGTTGCTCAGATGACAGTTGCAGCAGTAAATGCGAGTCCACCTGACTGACTCAACAATGTTCGCACATGACCACACCTACTGTAGGCCAATGCTCCCTACAGCCTCGCAGATTGCAAGTAATGATGTTGCACGCTTCACCCATGCTTACTGTAAGTTTTGATATTGTAGACAGCTCTTTGGTGTACAGTATGCTGTGGGTAATTCTGTTCGGGACCAGTGATTTTATGAGCTACTCACAACAAGAATGCACGAAATCGGACAGTTTGGAAGAGGGTTGCCGAACTGCAATTTCTTTTCTCCCGTGAAATAGGTAATATCTGTTTCCTTCTCTTCCTTAACTTTGTCGTGGTCGTCATCCTCCTGGAAAAAAGGCTGTTTGCCAGCTGTGGCCATTGCAATCAAACCTCCAGAATGACCCACCACCTGGAAAAATTTCTCAGGTGAAAGACTATGTTATTTGCCTTTGTAATGCACAAAACTACCATTCGCGAAGCTAGTAAAAGGGGGAATGATATATTACTGACTGACCAGTTCCCTCCCCCCTCGCCCTACCCCCATTGCGTCTTCTCTCTTCCCTCTCCGTCCCTTTCCTGCCTTTCTAGCCATGACCGCGCCCTCTTGCGGATCAGTGAGAGGCTTCCACGAATATGTTCCCATTCTCCTATATAGGGAGTAATATCAGGGCCGTTGGGGTACCAGAATTATTTGAGCAATGTACACAAAAATTTTGCATAGCGTGTTTCTATATAAGTGTTATATTCCATATACATCAACTGTCGGTCCTAAATGAGAAAACATATACAAACAGATGGAACTCATGTACGTATATATAAAAAATGAAGTGTCTCGTCCAACAGAACACCATCGACCAGAAATGCGCAATACTTTTCTACAATGCACACTTTCACTTATCAACTGGTGATTGTCAGGCAAGGCACGTGGTTTAATGTAAGGGACATCAGTGTACGAAATAGATCAGTCAGACGCAGGAACTATTTCAAATGTAACAACTGTCAATCCCAGTTAAATAATACATATGTATTTATGGTCGATAAAACCATAACCACAAAGTAAAAAAGTCACATCACTCTGATCAATCCGGTCTCCCTCAAAAACGCCATCAATTTATTAGTCATAACAATATCCCCAAAACTCAGGATGGTGGAAAGGGTGAAAGGAACGTCTGCTGCGCCGCAGTAATATATAAGCAATGCACTTCACCAATCAATCGCCGACAGTGCAAGATGATATGACCGGTACATAATATCGCACCACAGGTGTCACAGTGAGGCGGAAATCATCTTTCAGTATATGGCAACATACGAGTGAGCCGTGTACAATTCATCCTCAGTCTTGCTAGCACTCATTCCTCTAGGCGACCGGTGCAATTTGCAGTAGTCCAATCGCCCAGAAATGGTTTACATGTTGGAATGTTAAGTCTGGTCCACTGACCCTGCCACAGATGATTTATTGATTTCTTTCTCAGGGAGACAATCGACCGTAGATCACAAGGGATGTCCCAAGTCTCCTCGAGTTCCACAGCAGGTTTCGCAAGTAAGTTGGCTTGCTCATTGCCATAGATACGACAGTGACCAGGCACCCAGATCAGTGTCAAAGACTTGTCGCACAAATGCAGTTTATTAACAATATGGCCCTGTGTAATAGGGTGTATAAAAGCCCGCATTGCCTGGAGGCAAAGTGGGCATCCTCTCTTTGGCTCAGTGGTAACGTGCGTGCGTATCATGCGCGAGGGCCTGAGACTGTAACTCAGCCAGAGCAATTATTAATTTATGTTTCAGTTCGGTTATTACATTGGTTGGCAGTGGTGTGCGATGTAAGGCAAGGGCCTTGAGGGTCATATGATGTTGTTGTTGACAGCCTATCCTGGGGGGAGAGCTGTCTGCTGTGGTCCTCAGCACCCCCACTGGTGGCCTTCAATGCGCTAAGTTACCACGTATGTATGAAACTGACCAAATTAATCACCAAGGGGAGAAAAGAGTGATGTGATAGGGTGCATAAAAGCCTGCGTAGCCTAGAGGCAAAGCGAGGATCCTCTCTTTGGCTCAGTGGTAACGCGTGCATGTATGAAGCGTGGGAGTCTGAGATCAAAACTCGGCCAGAGCAGTGATTAATTTGTTAAGTTTCATTTCAATTATTACACCTGGATCTCATTAGAATCTGTAGTGCAAGAAGCAATTCCCTGAAGGGCTGGTTTTGAATCTGAAAATATGACAAATGAGTCATGCCTAGAATTTAAAGCATATTCTGTTGCCTTGTCAGTCGCAGAAAGTTCGGAGGAAAACACAGATCTGTGAGTCGGCAACTGATACCTGAGGGCACATTCAGTCAACCACACACTAACACCCACACATACACTCGACTTGGAACCATCAGTGGATAATTGGTGGGACCCCAAGTGACAACTGAATGAATGAAGAAAATTGACATGGCGGCACAACAGCAAGGATCATATGCTGCCAAACACACACACACACACACACACACACACGCAAAAGTCAGCATAATGTAAAATCCATAAAAAGAGGAGACATAGAACACTCCAAAACTAAAAGACACGTATAAGCTAAAAACACCATAAAGAAAGTTGTAAGAACACTATTAAAACATGAATTAGAACGAGTTGAACACTATAGCTTCCTCAGTAGGCTGGCATGAAGTAAAAAAGCGAATGTGCCTCCTTCTGCAGCACAAGCCTCCTCCCCAAACACCAAGGAGAGAAGGTAGGACCCATCACTGGTCCAGCACCCTGAAAGGTACTGCTGACAAAGGTCCCCCAGACTGGGGCACTCCACAAGAATGTGCTGTACCGTCAAAGGAACTAGGCAGTCATCACAATAGCAAGAGGGCGCCCTCTCCATTAAAAAACCATGGGTCAGCCTAGTGTGGCCGATCCGAAGGCGGGCCAAAGCTGTCTCCCGATGGCGGGACATTTCCACATACCCTCCATCATCCAGGTCTTGACGAATACTGCAAAGCTTGTTCGACCCAATAGCATCCCACCTCCTCTGCCAACAAGAACGCACAGCCGCCATAGTGGCTGCACGGTGATCCTCAAACGGGACACGGTAATGAGTAGAGAATGAGCATGATGCAGCAGCTTTCCCTAAGGAGTCAGCTCGCTCATTGCCCACAAGGGCAGGGACCCAACACACCTTTACAGAGTACCCACGATTATGCAACAAGTAGAGCCACTCTAGGACAGCCAAGACTAGGGGATGAGATGGGAAGGTACAAGACAAATCTTGCAAGGCACTAAAAATGGCCAAAGAAGATGGAGGTAAACTAAAAATCAATTCAACTGCAACTAAAATAGCAGTAAGTTCAGATGCGGAAGGGGGGAGACCCCCACCACGGCTAAAATCATTAAGAATTACACCAAACCTAGTCCCAGAATGGGATTTGGACCCATCTCTATACACAGGGATCGAGTCACTGTGGGTAGTGGCATGTTCTAAAAAATAAGAGAGAGGTGCCTGTGAGGAAAGGGAGGTCTTTGTCTCAGGGAAGTAAACACACGGTTGAACCTCTGGAAGAAGCCACGGATCCACTAGGGAAACTCGCACTGGGCAAACAGGGGAGGACAGAATACGCATCTCCTCCATGGCAGCCCTTACTGTGTACCCAAATGGGTGGGGATAGTGAGGGTGGGTGTCATAAAAGGGGTGAAGAGCAATCTCAGAGACAGCCGTACTACACAGAGAGTTGGGAAGACGGTGGAGGCGGTGCCAACACCACACTAATAAGGACTGTCTGTGGATATCCAACAGTGGCTCATTTGCATCAACCAACAGACTAGGTATCGGTGACGAACGGAAAGCCTCAGTAGACAGACGGATCTCAGCGTGATGGACTGAATTTAATGGTCACAGCCGTGCCTCAGTAGCAGAAGAGTACACCTCACACCCATAGTCCAGTTTGCTCCTGACTAAGGTACAGTAAAGGCGGAGCAGGATAGTTCTGTCGGTGCCCCATGAGAGGTGGGACAGGGTCCGTAGGAGAGAAAGGGTTCGATGACATGACTGACGTAAAGAACGGATATAAGGAACCCATGTCAACCTCCTATTGAGAATAAGGCCAAGAAGCCTTACCTCATCCACAACTAGCACCCTCTGGCCGTACAATTGGAGGTCTGGGTCCGGATGCACACCTTTCAAGCGACAGAAATGTAAGGCCACTGTTTTAGTTGGTGAGAAATGTAAGCCATGCATAGTAGCCCAGTGTGAGACCCTGTCCAGAGCAAGCTGCGTTCTACACTCAGCCACAAACATTCTGGAAACAGGAAACCATGTTGTTAAGCCATCAACATATAGAGACAGATACTCCTTCTGGAACTGATGCTGCAATACCATTCATCACAATTGCAAACAGAGTCACACTGAGGACACTCCCTTGAGGCACCACTTCCTCATGAGGGTACAAAGGATACAAGGTGGCACCAGCTCGAACCTTGAATTTACGATCACGAAGAAAATCGATTAGAAACAGGGGCAGCCTTCTGCATAATCCTATAGAATGTAATCCCTTGTATATCCCAAATCTCCATGTTGTGTCTTATGCCTTTTCTAGGTCAAAGAAAATACATACAAGGTGCTGCTTCCTAGCAAAGGCAGCACAAGCTGCTGCCTCAAGACGAACCAGCACATCGGTTGTTGAGCGATACTCTCTAAAACCAGAATGACGATTAGAAAGACACTCATTCCTTTCGAGGAAATATATAAGGCAAGTATTAACCATTTTTTCAAACAGTTTACATATACACGACGTCAAGGCAATCGGCCTATGTTCAAGAGGACTGTACCCTGTTTTCCCTGGCTTTTGGAATGGCAATACAATAGCCTCACGCCAAGAGGCGGGTAAAGAAGAGTTCCTCCAAATTCTATAAAAAAGGCTGAGGAGAGAACACAGTGCATCATCAATCAAGTGCCGAAGCATTGCATAAGGTATATCATCCGGCCCTGGAGATGTGTCATGACAAAGAGAAAGGGCAAACTGTAGCTCGCGAGAAGAGAAAGGGAGATTGTAAGTTTCCCCATTCTCCGAACGGAAGTCCAGCACCTTAGCTTCCTCCAACTCTCTGTGTCTAGTAAATGTTGAAGTGGCAGCGTCCCTACGGGAGACTGCTGCAAACGCAGATGCCATAATATCAGCCACAGTTACAGAGTCACCGACAGGAATGCCATTACGCTTCAACACAGGGGACTTAGTTGGAGTAAATTTTCCCGAAATTTTTCTGACCCTTTTCCACACCTGAGTCACTGGCGTCCTAGGGTTAATTGAGAAACATATGTTTTCCAGTATTCCCGCCTAGCGTCCTTGAGCACCCGACGAGCCTTAGTCCTTGCCCTCCTGAACTCAATAAGATTATGCTCAGTTCTGCATCTTCGATAGCAGGAAAAAACTACCTTCTTAGCCCGTATGGCAATGCTGCAGTCCTCATTCCACCAGGGGACAGGTCGAGAGCAACACATGCCAGAGGTTTTTGGGATAGCCTGAAGGGCAGCTGAATGCAAAGTGGAGGTGAAAAATGAAACTGCCTCATCTATAGTTGGAAATTCCTCTACAGAGAAATCGATAGATGCCAAAGCAGAGAAAAGTGACCAGTCTGCCTTATCCAACCTCCACCTCGGTAATAGGGAACAAGGACCAGATACCGATGATGTAAGGAGGACAGGGAAGTGGTCACTCCCATGCAAACTCTCCATAACCTCCCAGGTGAAATCCAGGACGCACTCGGGTGAGCAAGCAGAGCGGTCGAGGGCAGTAAAGGAACTTGTTTGGGGATGGAAATGCGTAAATGCCCCAGTATTAATTAATGCAAGGCCTTCAGTCTCCAGTAGTGATGCCAACAAATCCCCTCGTTGGTTAATAAGGCAATCAACCCACATTGGATGGCAACAATTAAAGTCCCCCAAGGGTAGAAAGGGTGAACCTAACTGACGAATAAGGAGTTCCAGCTCGTCCCTGCTGACTGTTGTGTTGGGTGGTAAATATATGGAACATACTGTATAATAACGGCGAAGGAAAACCCGAGTAGCGATAACCCATAGAGGCATGGTAAGATTCAGATGGGTGAAAGGAATGTCACGGCGTAGGGATGTCACTACATCCCTGTCCAGGAAGAGGATCAGAATAAAATACACGGTAACCAGGAGGAATGAAGGGAGTAGAATCTCCAACCATTGTCTCCTGAAGGAAAACACACACTGGGGAATACCTTACCAGAAGACAACAGAGTTGTTCCCAATTGGCACGTAGGCCACGACAGTTCCATTGGACGACAGTAGCCA
>JAGKTI010011297.1:0-26687 GCA_018397915.1 Birgus latro
ACACACACACACACACACACACACACACACACACACACACACACACAAAGAAAAAAGTGATAGATGTAAGGAAGTAGTCTGCAGATCCTCGATGAGAGAGGTTAACCGACACTTGGAATCAGCGACAAGATGAAGTTTCAAAACCACTAATAAATTTAAAGAATTAAATGATAAAAGGGTAACGAAAAATGAAACAAAAGTATTTGGGGGTAGAAAGGTAATCGCTCGCCAAATATGTTGTTGGCTAAGGTACAGTAGCTCCCAAAACTATCTGTAATGTCTGGTGCGAAGGATGACATAATGAACAGTATGAAACATGCTGCCTGACCACTTGTCTCGGTTAGGTTGGTAAGCGTGGTTAGCCATCGTAAGCTCTACTGCTAATAAGCAAGTCAACGCCACCATATGATTGCAAACATCCATTGATATGTAAATGGTAACCGTTCCTTAATATTCATACCTCTGTGTTAAAGAATATAACCAATTCTGGCATATTATACCGTCCTACATGCATCTTGGGAAACATAATAACAACGATGGGCTGAGATGCCACGTGCGAATGAGTGGAACCACAGATCATGAAAAAACGTTAAAGAAATATCCATCATAATTGTTTCGTTATCACAACCACAAACGGGTCACCAGTGCGAAGGTTAATAATATATGACCTGCTTGTGGGACTGTTTTAACCACACACCATTACTTATCTATACCATGTGTGTGTGTTGTCAAAACTGGAAAAAGGATTTTGAGGAAACTTGGCAGGATGGTTGCAAATGGGTCACAGATGGACCCATTTTAATTTCATGTCATTTGATATTTTCTATAGGGATGTGTTGACCCCTAATTCTCCCATTGGTTGCAAAAGCAAGTGCTGAGGCATAAATAATTGTTTCGAGCAAAGCGCAGCATGCAACAGAAACGGCTTTTTATTTGAGCAAGTGCTGATGAAACTTGGAAGGATGGTTAGAACTGGGGCCCAGATGGGCCAGTTTCAGTATAATTGTTGATTGATATTTTAAGGGGAATTTTGACCCCTAATAACTGTTGGCATTCGTGTTATATTACAAGGCATTTCCATGGATTTTCATGCTCATGTCATTGCTCATGTCATTTGAGCAAGTGCTTCAAATTGTTGGTTGTGAAAGCGCGGAGCATGGTTCAGAATCAGCTGTCATGTAAGCAAGTGCGGATCATCGAAGCAATTATACGTTTGTTTCGAGCATCAGGAGGCCCGGTTGAAAAGCGGCCTTCATTTGAACACACTGTGCCTGTCCTAGGAGTAATAAAATCTAATTGTGCAGGTTGAAAATAAATCCCAGTAATATTTTTACTCCTTACATAGTAAGATCCCATGTTTTTATACATTTTTGTCATGATGTTATGAATTGTTTACATCGACTCGGTATTTTTTTTTTTCAGTTGAATGATAACACTCGAGACCAATATATCACCAATATGTTCCTATATACTTCGTATTGTGTGATATTTATCCACATTCCTAAAAGGAAATATAATAGCTTAAAAGTTTTATCATAAGCGTCCCTCGAGTGGAGGCTATGCTCGCTTCCCTCAGGAGACAAAGGCTTTCTCTGTGTTTTCATCATTTTGAGGGGTGAAACCCTGCCCCCCCAGCCCGGAGCTTTTGCTTCTCCTAGCCCCATTATGAGTTAGTACATCGACTTCTAAACCCCTACAAGGTATTTTAATAGCATTAGACCTATATTGCTAATAGTTTAAAAGTGAAAACTACCTGAGAAATAGTGAGATATGGGAATAAGTACAGAACAGTTGTGTGAAGAGGTACAGAACAGCTTGCCACCCTAGAGTAAAACTGTATAGTATCTTACACCATTCTGATACCGATGACTGTTTTGTAATTATGAAATAAGGGTGATGAGTTCTTATCTTTTGCAGAATCACTCTAACAAATAGAGGTTAGGGTGGTCAAAGGGCAGCTGAATTATCTTATTTCCTTGAATTACTCATATGAAATTTTTATTTTTCACATTTAAGTATAATAATTTCTCCTAATTAATTTGCTTCAAACTACATGAAAATTTCAGCACTGTCAGGGGTGTTAGTCTGGGAGTGGACTTTAACCAAGTTCTGGCAGAATATTCTACTTTTCAGTCCAGGTCCAGCACCACCATTGTCTGATTTTCTTTTCAAGTACTTTTCAAGCCTTGCCCTGACCTGGAACAAGTCTAATCTCTCTGGTGTCAACTAGTACTGTACTGTACGTCCCAGATGGGTCAGTTTCAGTTTGATGTCGATTAATACTGTCTGATGGGTGTTTTGGACCCTAATAATTGTCCCCTTTGGTGTTACAATACGCCCACGTGGAAGAGGCAGCAGTACATTTCCGTGGAATTTCATCCGTGCTCAGAGAGAGGAGAGAGAGGCTGTACATTTACACAGAAAAGTGCTAACAATACGACACAAAGGACGAGGGCAATGAAAACACAGGCATGGGCCATAGAATATCCGATAATTATGGTTTTGCATGGAATGAGGAAAGTATTTCCTGTTATTTTAAGTAATAAACTTATCGATATAGATGTATGCAATTGTATAAATACGATACAGTATAAGTACAGTTATAAATGACACGAACCATCCATATCGAATCCGAAGCACACTTAAAGCATTGTGGGACCCTCTTCAGACATATTTCGTATGATATATAGGATTATGGGAGAGTTGTGTTTATTCTCAGAGGTGGTGCCGGAAGCATTTGTCCAACGCACGATAATAATTATATTTAGTCATGGATGGTGATTTACGAATACAGTGGTTTGTGACTACTGCAAGTGTTTTTTCAGGGTCTTAGATTTCACGTTTAATAAATCAGGGATATATATTTGTATCTATTATTCACAGTCTGCATAATATATAGCAGTTTCTTTGGGTTACTGTTGTATGTCAACCATCGATTTCTACATGGTAGCTCCTCCCATAACATTAGTGCCATCATTCTCATAGTGCTTCAGTCATTCTGTGTAATGACGAATATAATATATTCATACATGTGAAACAATTAACGCATGACTGTAGCCCCTAGAAAGTCGAGCTAGGGAACAACCAGTCTTTATTGGCTGATACGTCTTCCACGCATGAGTACCAACCCTTCTAAGACAGCAGTCATCATAGCGTTCCTTTTCGTATCCATCGGGCTCTTGAGTAAGGATACATTTCTGCGCATATCCACACCTACAGTCCAATATCTATTACTTCATTCATGCTACAAACAGACGATTTTATTCAGCAGAAAATGGCGGCAGAAGTGGTGGTGGTAGCTGTGATGATATTGGTGGTAGCTGTGGTGAAGATGGCTGTTATGGTGGTGGCGGCAGCTGTGATGATGATGGTGGTTGTGGTAGTGGTAGCTATAATGATGGTGATGGTGGTAGCTGTGATATGGTGGTGGTAGCTATGATGATGATGAGGTGGTGGTGGTGGTGATAGCTGTTCAGAATCGGCTTTCATTTGTGGAGGTGCTATGCGGTCCTATCAGGCCGCAAAGCACTTGCTCCAAAGCGAAGCATCGTTCAAAGATGGACCTAACTGGGAAGCTGTCTTGTACAGTAATGAAGTAAAAACGCACAGGTAAGAACAAGCCTTTGCATGTGCATAAGGTTTCTCACACAGGCTCATTGGGTGTAACATAAAACAGGCTAAATGATTATCACATTCCACCGAGAGAGACAACACATAAATCCAATGTATCCAGAGTAATGTCTTTAATAGATTTTTCCAAGAGTGTGAAAAATTGTCAAATTGGAATGATATGTTTTTACGTAGTTTTCAGAACGCTAACTCATTGAAACTGATCGTTGGGTAAAAATAACTTGCCTTACAACAATGCAAAAAAATCCCTTGCTTGGTTCGCCAATTGCTTTTTTGTCCCCTTATGAACTGTGAGAAAGAGAAAGTGAGCGAGTGAGAAATAGATTAACGACCCGGAGGAAGATTTTAATGACTGATCCCGTGATGGATATGACAGCACTGTTGATGAGTAGAACACTTTCAGCTTGGAGACAGGAAGAAAGAACACTGCAGTTTTTTTTTCCCCTCTCTCTCTGATGGTGCTGACTTATTTTTTATTTAGGTTCTTTATTTCCCCTTCAGTACAGGCCCCAACACTCTGGGGAACATTGTCGATGAAGGCCAAGCAGGGAAGGGTGCTTGAGAGCAAAGGGTTACATTGACACATGTATGGCATAATAGGTATAGAAGCAATTATCATTACGAGTACAAGCACAGCAATGAACAAAGAGATACAATGACACATACAGTACATGGTACAAAGTTGTTGCAGTAATGACCATTACAAGTACATACGTATGCATAGAGAGACACATATGCACACATACATATACGTGTATATCTATACATACAGTATATGTATATATTCACGCACATGTAGCCACAGACATACTGTATGTACAAAATAGGTACGCATGTATAAAGTTGTGGGAAGCGCCACGTCTACTCTATGGCGCTGGATATGGGTATGTGTACAGACATGCATACATATACATATGTAACATGCACATGCATAACTGATATACACTATATTCAAATATACATATACAGGGAGACATAAGTATATATATATCATCAACAGCCGTTGAGGTCCACTGTAGGACCGGCCTATCCCTACCGAAGCAGGACGATACAAGCCATGTCTACCCAGTGGCTTAGGCTGTCTGGTAGAGACTGTATGTAGGGTGAGAAGTGCTTGTGAGTGTAATTGTTATGTTGTAGTGGATTTGGATGTGTGTGTAGTCTGTGAACCAAGTGTAATCGGGTCGGCCAGCCTTAAGCCGATTGGGTGCAAGCTTAGTATGCGACACCACAGCACCCGTTGTGTCCGCAAAAGTGGCCAGTGGCTTGGTGAATGCTTCCCAAAGTTTTTACATCTTTGGCGGGAGGCGAACCCGCGACCACCAGTGTGCGAGACGCACACCCTGCCACTGTACCACAGAGGCTCGTGTACAAAAGCTCGTGTATATATATATATATATATATATATATTCCATCATTACCCTAGTGCCAGGGCATTTATATGAAAAGAAGTCGGGGTGAAGGGCGAGATTGTCTTCGAGTACATCAAGATTGGTAATGAAGTGGGTACACAAAGCAGAAAACAATAATCCAGGGGGTCTGAAAGGGGCAATAACAGAACAGTTAACGATGTGATGGGATAATGTTCCATCCCATGGGATTGTAGCAGAGTTTACATGGCCTGTTGACTGCCGCTCTTCCGGTGACATACCCCAGGCGAATGCGGGAGACGGCCACATCACAGCGCAGGGTGTGGGTGGAGTGTTTGCCATGGGTGTGTCTCACGCCAGGGTAGGTGTCATAGTGCTAGATGGTGACACTAGTGGGACGTTCAGCATCGGTACGCAGGGCTAGGTCCTCCCTGGACTCCTTGAGTAGGATTCTCCGGACAATCGTCGTGGACACAGGGAGGCGGATGGCAGCTAGGGGGAGGTTACAGGGAGCTCGGGCCAGGCGATCTGCCTGGTCGGGGCGAATGTGACCAACATGGGCAGGGATCCAAATAAAAGAAACTCTGAGACCAAGGGCATGAGCCTGATGGAGGCGGGAGTAGAGGGAGGCGAAGTGAGAAGAGGGGAGTCGAGTGCGGTTGCTCTTTAGGGCAATGGCAGCTTGGGAATCGTTGATGATGAGTCCTGGTAGGTGTTGAGAGAGAGGGAAGTCAAGGGCAGAGCGTGTAGCAGAGAGTTCACACCGGGTACTGCTGGCCCAGTTGGGAAGGTGGTGGGAGGTGAAGAAGCAGAGTTAGTTAAGGCAATGGAAGCAGCTCCCGTCCGGCCGTTAGCGAGGACAGACCCGTCAGTGTAGACGTGGATAGGATGGGAAGGGTAGGTGCTGGCTACGGAGTTAAGGGTTTCGGTGATGGAGAGCTGTGAAGGGATTGGTAAATGGTCAGAAGCAGTGGCAGAAGGTGTGTAGTGCACGGGAAGGGTAGGTGCGGGCTTCGGAGTTAAGGGTTTCAGTGATGGAGAGCCGTGAAGGGATTGGTAAATGGTCAGAAGCAGTGGCAGAAGGTGTGTAGTGCACGGCAGGAGTTGTACGTGTCCAGGTAGGGTGCAAAGGGTGAGTAGGGATGGGAGTGACAAGATCAGCACGAAGACTGTTGGGATCTTGACCAGAAAGCTGGAGGGAACGCTGAATGCTGAATGCCAGGCCTGGTACGTGGGTGTGCCGGTTCCGGTAGAAGTGGTATCTGAGGGAATATAAACCAGTCTGGAGGAAAAGGATGGAGCAGGAGACGGAAGTGTGGTCAGACACTGTGTGGCGAAGCAGACTCCAAGCATATGAATGCGATCGGTAATGGTACACAGACTGAGTTCAGGGAGCATGTTGACTACTCTGGCAGACCTGGGACAGTGAAGAATGAGACGCATCGCCCGATTTTGTATCACTTCAAGTGATCGGAGCTATGCTGGGGGGGTCAAGAGAGAGAGGGATAGCACGATAATCAAGAAGGGAGCGAATATAGTAAAATGACTGAGCGATGGGGATGCTAACCCCATGCGAATCACAAGTGAGCGTGCCAAGGAGTTTAAGTCTGAGGTGAAGTCGGGTGCAGGTAGTGGAGACATACTGGGAGGGGTTAAAAAGGGAAGAGAGAGGAATTTCGAGATATGTATAATCCTGCACTACCTCAAGATGAGAGCCGAGGAGGCTTATGACAGTGTTGATAACCTACAAGCAATTGCAACCTGGCCAGACGTAAGTAAGAGACGTTGAAGAGGGACGGGGGAAGGGTAGTGGATGCAGATATCATCAGCATAAGTTAGGATCAGAGAAGAACCGGGGATATGACCTAAAAGACGTAATTGCGGAAAGCTGTTTAGCTGCCCATTTGTACTCCGTTTTCTATCACAGCTTTCCGCGACGGGTTAATAGAAAACTAAATAATTTCTAGGATACACTATGGTGTTTGCCTCAGAGGCTTCCTGTTCCCCTGGTTTGAAAACTGCTTGTCGTATTGCCATTCGAGTTTTGTTTTGTTTTTTGTTTCTGTGGGGCGGTCAGTGACTGCAAAACCTTTAATACTAGTGCTCCACAGAGTGGGATTCTCTGTCCCTTCCCCTTTAACATTTTCATGAAAAGATTTCTCCTCCTTCTGGATCCTCGACCCAGTTCCTCTCTTATCTTAGGCTATGCTGATTATACAGTATTTGCATCCACTCTTCATTCGCTGCCACGCTTCAGCGTCTCTTAGTTAAGTCTGGCCAGGCTACCTCTGCACGTGGATTAATCATCGACACTGCCAAAACCAAACTGCTCACTCACCCTCCCACTCACAGGTTTGCCTGTACAATATTGCCACACTCCTCGGCTGTCATCTCTAAGTAGTACACGACAATTCACATCTCGGCATCCATTCTTCATCGATTTCGTCAGTTTCCAGGTCTCACAACCGTACGTCATAGCTGGGATTATAAATTCGTTATATACTCTTCGTTTCATACTCTTCGTTTCATACTCTTCGTTTCATACATATTGGCAAGCTACATTTCATTATGTCTCTATGTTTACCGAAAGCTTTCCATCCATTTTCAATGCGTCTTTTTATTTCGTTATCATGGTCTTTGGTTAGTTATAGTACTTGCCCCAAGTAACTGTACTCCTCGACTTCTTCAATAATTACACCAGATTACAAGTGTACTCCACTCATTAAAAAAAAAAAAAAATGAACTGCTGTGGGCTGAAGTTTGAGGGGAAACTAATATGGGGAAGTGAGTTCCAAAGAAATTAGTTATTTGAGAGGGGCATGTGGAGTCACATGGAGAGACAGACTGACAAATGAGGAAGTGAAGGAGCGTTGTGGTGTGGATGTGGATGCGATATGAAGCTTTAGGAGATATAGATATACACTGAGGTGGTTTGGCCATGTGGAGAGGATGGAGAGCGAGAAACTGTCGAGGAGAGTTTATGTGAGTGAGGTGGAGGGGGAGAGAGGGACGGGGAGGCCAAGGATGAGATGAAGGGATGGAGTGGAGAGGTATAGGGGGGGGGGGGGGGAGCTGGGAGCAGGGCAATGAAATGGCGGGGGAAAGGGTGACATGGAGGCGATTTGTTTGTGACCACGTCTTACAGGATTAAGGTGTCTGGCAATAGATTGACAGAATTCCAGAGAGAATCAATTCTGGGAATAAACGAATCCTGATAGGCAGAATGTCTGCAATACGGTTGTGTGGCAGTCAAGTCATGAGTGCTTGATGGAAACGTTGAAGGTAATGCAGGGACAAAGAAATCTGATTTTGAGAGGGGGGGGGAATCAGTTACAGGTCAAGATCACGGGGCAAAGTCAAAGTTCGAACCGTGTCTGTGTTTGAGCAAAATAACTAAACAGTTTTGAATCGATTTGGATCAATCACGGTAGAAGAGTTGAGAATCAGCCAGGGAGTTTTGAGAACAACAGATCAGAGGTCAAGGTTACAATGCTAGGACAGCTTAAGCAGTGTTAATTCAATTTGCACCAAACTTTGTAGAAGGGTTCAGGGTAACGTAAGGATAAAGGAATTCGGTTCTGAGAACAGTCAAAAGTTAATTTAACAGAGAAAAGTCATAGTCAGGGTCACAGGACAAGGTCAACTCAAAACAATTTTGATCTGAGTTGGACTAAACTTGGTGTAAGTGTTAAGTGTACGGCAAGAATGACTTAATTCGGCTGTGCGAGGAGTCTGTCGAAGGTCAAAGTCACAGGGCAAAATGAAATGTTCGGCCCTTGGACCAGTTGGTGGCCAAGGGTACTGCACCCTCTGAGTGACCATTTTTTATTTCACTATCTTTTGGGGGATGGGTGGGTGAAGCGTCAAAAAAGGAGGGCGGTGGGCCAAATATGGTATCTGTTAATACCACAATTGTCTTAGTTACGTCCACTGTAATACATGGCTGCTACAGGTCGGCTTCAGGATATCGAGGTCGTATACTCAGAGACCGACAAGGAAAGACAGGAGTAGATCCATTTTGTAGAGCTCGTCGCTTGGAATGTACCACGTTAGTTTCTCATTCGTCGATGTGTTAAGGTTCAAAATGCGAGAATTTGCTGCTACAGTGCTTTACCCTTTCGTACGAGGGCGTCTTTAATTTATTCTGGCTGCTGCCAGGCGGCATTCAGCTAAACAGAGGCCATATAGTGACTGCACTTAATGAAGGTCAGAGCGGACATCAGATTTGGACGACCCCACTAAGCAACTAAAACAAGGTCTGAATTCTTTTAAAACAGATCAGGTAACTGTAGGCTTACCAACATTATGGCTTTCTTAATAAAATATGAAGTAAAATCTACGGGTTGATATTCTCTTGGTCAAGCGAACGACCTTCAATCACCTGGACATGGAACAGAAGCAGAAATTTTTTTATCCATATCTCCTCTGCAACGAAAAGAACTAAAGACTGAGAGCGAGTAAAGGTTACCCCTTCCGAAAAAAAAAAAAAAAAAAGCCAAACGAAAGAAAACCAAAATTAAAATCACGACATAATGAAGCAATAATAAGGACTGTTATACAGGAATTTAGGAGGCATTCTTTATGCATGAAAACGAAGACGCAAGGGTTTAAGTCCAAGTAATTTCGTTTCTGCCGAAGTAGGTCATCTATATTCGTTCATAGTTCGAGAAATGAGGACTTATTTCTTTTGAAAAATTGGAATTATGGGGAAAGGGAAAGATACGGTGAGTGAGGCTGGTTGACTATACCTTTTTTGCTCTAACTTGAACTAAAACTGACATTTCTCTATCGTGGGTGCTGAGTTGTAAGAATATGTTGACACTAGAATATGGTTCAGGTCATCAAGAAATGCTAAGGTAATGAGACAGAACCGCAATATTATCTTTTTCTGCCACTGAGCTACGTGCTGTAAACTGACAAAGGACGAACATCTGGGCCAGCAGGTTAAGGTGAAAGATCTATAGTTGCATACACTTGATTAAAAAGTGGTCTAATGGTGCAAATTCAACGTGAAACAATGTGCCACCACAGACGACGGTTATTGCAGATGCCCGTTGATCCTGCTCCATATTTTTTGTTCTGTCTTCATATTTCGCTTGCAGATGACATTTTCTCTCTTTTCCCTGCTGAATATTGTTGGTATAATTATGCAGGTTTACATGAAACACTATTCATATTCTTGGGATATCACGAGTTTTATTGATAATTACAGAATCTCATCGGACCCCTTGAGTGCGATGCCTTTTTAATCATATGTACTGTTCATGACAAACCGAGATATAACAGGTGAATTATCGTATCAGAGCTGGAGAGAGTAAAGGCTGACAGTGTGTAAATGAGCAGGTGCGGCGATCCAACAATTAGGCGCATACACGCGGAGTTCAGGAGGAGTGTCCAGTGTATCAGTAATAGTACAGTAATGTAAGACTGCAGCGAAAGGAATCAGAGAGACGAAGAGAGAGAAGCTGTTCATTTATATTTACCTCCGCCAACGAAGTTGGAGGAGGTTGTGTATTCTCCCAAGTTTGTCTGTTTGTTTGTCCACGTGATATCTCCAAAAGTTCTCAGTAAATTTCAATGAAACTTCGTGAAAGGGTGGGCCATGAGACAAGAAAAAACTAATTATATTTAGGGGTGGATCGGGATCCGGATCCGGTTCCTATGTATCCCACACTATATCTCCAAAAGCTATCAATGAATTTCAATAAAATTTCGTGGAAGAATTGGCCATGGGTTATGGGACAATTCATCAAGTTTGGGAGTGGATTCGGATCCTATGTATTCCACACAATATCTCCACGGATCCGTATCCGGGTCCTTTTTAATGGCAATATCATTGGCGGAGGTGTGCGCTCTCTGAATGCTTCCTAGTCACTTATAAATATAAGATCGTACGGCAGGACTATTCAAGTACTTTGGGAGTAGAGCCGGATTATGACTCAGACTGATAGCAGGGCCATACATTTATTTTAGCTCCATTTTTTTCCTCTGTCTAAGCACTTATACGAGTAGAAAGAAGCGAAAGATTCATATATTATTTGCTTTTACATTTTGGGGTAAGCACACAAGTAAAAGGGAAAAAAATCCCGGTTACTGTTTGTTTGTTTGCTTATTTACATTCTTCTGAGCCTGTCTAAGGGCCAATGAAAAACTACTTCAGGGCCGGATTTTGTCTGCGGGCCGCCAGTTGAATGACCCTGTCGTACGGGTTAATTACAGTAATCAAGAGGAGTGTGGAAGCGATGATGGCTGTCAGTTTTGGTCCAGACGGGCAAAAAACAAGCTTCGTTGCCTTGATGTGCCACAGGAAGATGCTGGTCATCTTTTGAGGTGCGCCACTCCACGTAGGATCAACTTTCATACCGTATCAGCATTCTCTCGTCGTGTCATAATGCTTACAGGTCGGATGTTGTAAGTGCCATGGTTCCTTTACTGATGATTAACAGGCTGTGTACAGAAATCTGCGGGTTTGTTTGGACTACGGACTTCATGTGTGTGTGTGTGTGTGTGTGTGTGTGTGTGTGTGTGTGTGTGTGTATGTGTGTGTACGTTCTTAGCTTATATCCCTTTCTCTAACTACTGAATAAAAATATTCACACAGAGGTTCCTACACTTCCTGATTCCACACGATCTGTCACATTTCCACTGTTTCGCCTGTCTCGTCTGTTACTGTTATCATCTTTAGAGAGAAAATCTTTAACCCTTTCACTATACGGTTAAATCGTCTTTCGGTAACCAGAAATAAACATAAAGTTGCGATATTGAAAAGCTGAAGCATTTAGATAAAAACGTCAAGTACTGTATAATATTTCCTGACACTGTAACTCCTCTTTGTCGAACGTCAGCGATGAGGCAACTTTTACATCAGGCCAACCCTGGGGTGGACTTCCTTAATTAATTTTCCTTTATTTGCCCAGAGATTACTACCGCATTGTATCCAGGCGTCCTGAGCTCTGAGAATCACGTATTCACATTTCTTTTCTGCATTCCCACAGTGAAGTCGATACCAAATGGCTTGCGCCTGTCGAGGTATTTTTGTAGGCAACGACAATGAAATATATGAGAAAATATTGACCTTGATTTAGGTTGATTGTATATTAGAATGTCGGTAGACACTAAATGTAGGGATGGTTCTGACTTGGCCATTAGCCTTAACTAAAATGCTTCGTAACTCCGAAAAACAGAGTTTTAAAGTCTTTATTAGCATTTAGCCAGAATCTTCTAGCCTTTCTGTACCCATATCAAATCCAGCAATAGCTAAGAAATAATGCTAAAACGCTAAAACACATTCATTAAAACCCCAGTTTCTCTACACTTATCTTCTTTCTATGATTTTTTCCCCCTACATACTACAGCCTCGCTCTAAAGTGAGAAAACCAGTCATTTTGGGTTTTTCCCAAAGGAGTTTACTTGTTCACTAGGTATAAAATGTGACAGATATTGGCTGAAGTACGTCATAGGTCATACGGAAGGAACTGGTTAACTTTTACAGTTTTGTTCCGATTGAAACCAATTTGACTGAAGTGATGAGGGTCAGCAAAGGGTCAAAGAACAAGGTCGAAGTTTGAACCCTTTTCATCACAACGTTTGTATTTGATTTGGATCAAAGTAGTGGAAGCGATTAAGGTTAGCCAAATATGAAGCGATTCTCTTTCGAGAGCAATAGGACAGTGGTCAATATCACAGGCAATGTCAGCTTAAACACTTGTGATCCGGTATGGACCAACTTTGTAGAGTGGTTGCTGGTCATGCAAAGATGAAGTTTTCAAAGTTGAGGGTGACAGGGCAGTCAAAAGCTCCGTCGTAAACTTATGGTAATACGCAGGTGTTGTGTTCTCTGAATGCTTCTTCTCGTTATCTCCAGAAGACTTTTTTCAGCTCGAGAGACTTTTCGAACTGAAAAGGAGTAGTCAGATCCTTCATGAACCTCTTCACTACTACAACGCTCTTCTAACTAGGATAAATTACACCACCCTTCATAACTTACACCACCCTCCATAACTTTCCAAAACGAGGCTTTTAAAAACTTACTGAAACAAAAAGTACACTGTACAAAATGTACAGAAGATGTAGGAGTGGGAGTGTGCCAAAAACCACTGAAACGAAACTGAGGCAGTAAAGGGACATGCAACCCTATCCCTGTATATTTTTTTATTTGTTCCAGTGAATACCATTATGGTGGAACAATTATTTAAGAATAAGTGCACCCAAAAATAGTGTCATAATCATGGTATAATAGCCATGCAAAACATTAAATTATGCTAAAAAAAAAAAATGTAAGGGTGGGGTTATATGTCCTTATACTGTTTCGACCCTGGTCTAAAGGTTTTCATGCACACTGCCATTCCTACATCTTCTTACATCCTATAAGTTGTATTTTTCACTTATATATGTACTGTAAATGTACATTCAGATACTTATTTGACAAGAGGGTGACTAGAGTGTTGGGTATGGACAAGAACCAAACTCGCTATAATGCAGTTTATGTCTCGGAGCTTTGTCAGTGCCTCCACATGCTTTTCTTCGTATTCTTTAATCTTGTGTTCCGGACTAATAACTGAAGATAGGATTCCGGTAGGTATTAAAAAGTGAATGTGGCAGAACTAATTCGACACAGTATTCTAGAACTAGCTATCGGTGGAGGATATACCGAGTGACAAAATAGTAATGTTTGGATTACAGTAGGTGTCGGGTAAAACGACTGAGGCGGACAGGGCGAGCCGAGCTTTCTATGTACGAGTAACAGTGGAAAGAGTAAATCCCTTCAGTACTAAGATGACTTTCGTAAATTATTCCTGCACTGAAAACTTGTACTCTTGTTACCGAAATATGATTCAGTTCAGCTTAGGAAAGAACCCCTTGTAGTAAGGGTTGTACATACACACATAGGGACTGTTTGGGTGTAGGGGAGGAGGGAGTTATGGTGTGTGTGTGTGTGTGTGTGTTTGTGTGTGTGTGTGTGTGTGTGTGTGTGTGTGAGAGAGAGAGAGAGAGAGAGAGAGAGAGAGAGAGGTTAGTGTGACGGACTGGTTGACTGATTGATTAGATAGTTATCTGACTGGTGGTTTATAAGTAGCTGACTGATTTACTAACTGTTTTGTGTGTGTGTGTGTGTGTGTGTGTGTGTATATATATGTGTGTGTGTGTGTGTGTGAGTGTACACAGAAAGATGCATGAACGAACAGACAGATAGAATAATGGACAACTGGAAAGATGACTGATAGACGGATGGATGGATGAATGGATATATAAATAGATGAATGGATAGATGGAAAGATGTGTGATAGATGGATCGATAGACAATACTTCCAGTGAACCAGGAAGGAGTTATTACTGCTGAGTACAGAGTTAGGCAACATTCACATATTTGGTGCTGGGTTTAATAAATAAGCGAGCGAGACAACTGGTACTCTGTGGCATTATTGACACTTCAGTTTCTCCTTTTCTAATTATGATAAAATTTTCTAGTTTGGTTTATATTCTTCGTAGAGGGTTGTACTTTACGATTCTGCAGTAGAAATCTATACTTTTCAAACATTTGTAGGTGAAAACCAACAGAGACTACAGTGAGTATAAACATTTTGCACGAATCCAGTTTCTTTTCCCGGAAACAGTATGTTGCGCTGTGCTCAGCGGCAATTCTCCTTTCTCCGCGGTTTTCAGTTTAGCTCGTTGAAATTATTTTTTATTATTCTGTCTTATCCTGTTTCTGAGGCATCCATGTCAAAATACAACATTTGCTACGTCTCATGACATACGTTTCATAACAGTATAGCGGTATGACTAAATTTACGCGCCGAAAAACGCCTAGCTAAAGTTCCGGAAATGTTTTCAGGGCCCGCGCTCGCGCGGTCAGCACCGTATTGCAGTGTTACACACGGCTGAACATACAGAATCTTTGAAAAATACATTTATGAATAATGTAAATTGCACAGTGTTTGGTGAAATAATAGCTTTTTTAATTATAAAATACAAAATTGAAATGATCGACTTAGAATCTAGAGGAACTAAATCACTGCTCTTTATTAGATACAAAAAGAAAATATATTAGGATTTGGAAAACATGTTCGGGTCGGGTCGGGCAGCTGATTGTAATTTTCCGCCCATACACCGACGGCAAACTTCGTTTGCCAGCTCCTAATAAACGACTTATAGGATTCCAAAACAAAATGATCCCTTTGACCGTCAGGATTTCACTAAGTTACATAGTCATGTGGTGTTGAGTAGTATCTAAGTCCGTCCATGCTTGCGAAAAAGCTGAAGTAGATAATTTTTAACAATTTTCACTCTCGGGCTGTTAGGGGCTATCAGATGAAGGCCTGAACGTTAGGTATGTCAGTAGGGAAAGAGTTAACGGACCTTACACAGAATGTAGAAACAACTGCAATAAAATGTCTGTCAATGCTTTTAAACGGGATATGTTGTAAAAGCACTCAAGATTATGATATTGTAATCTGGTCTGGAAGTGGGATGGGATGGCAAAGTTGTGGCAGACGGGAATAACTAACAGTATTATGATGGAAGAAATCTAGTGTCGGAGGAAGAGTTAGCGCTAACGTAATACGATTTCGAATCCAAAAGGAGGCATTTTCTATCACTTAAACGCTGTGAGGGTCGTCGGGTGGTCTCCTAGGGCTTAAATGCTCAGAACTACCGTAGCATAGCCTAGGGCCCTGATGCGCCTGAGCCCTCTAGAACACAAGACGGCTGTTACCCCCAATTTTATAATCTCTTCTAGCATTAGTAACTTCTTAGAATGTCAAGCTTAGAGGAGGTTATAGAGGAATGGGGAGAATAAATGAAAATAAGGGAAGAAAAATAAGCAGAAGAACGTAGTTTCAAAGGTGAAAGTGAAAGAAACAGGCAGAAGCTGGTCATCCACTTCACTGAACTGATATTTGTACAAGTGAGGTGGGTAACTGACAAGTGGGAAGAAAACAGAGTGAGAGTGTGAGTGATGAAAAAAGCCAAACTGTACGGAGGGAGGAGAATCGAAAATCAGCTTTGGAAAGGTCAAACAGTAGAGCAGGGGAAAGTGGTGTGGTGCTTCCATTAATTATCCTGACCAAGGCTAACCCTGGTGGTGTTGATACGTGCAATGACAGGCACATAGATTTCGGGGCTCACCGGACGCGTTCATGATTGCCGCACGGTAACATACAGCATAAGGATTCATTCTTTCACTTTGATGACTTCTTTTAAAATCTTATGCTTGTTGTTGCAGAAGGATTTAAAAAAAAGTAGTTTCGTAGTGATAGGGTCAAAAAGTCTCTGGTAACCCGTCATATTATTAGTCTTTGCTTGGCTTGCTAACGGTCAAACCCCATCACGTCAGTGGAGATTTTTTAATCCCGTTTTGGTCATCACCTTGTAAATATATACTGTATATGGCAGTAAAAATCATTTCTGAAATTACTGAGCATATCATTCAGGATGTGACCTATAAGTACTTGGCATCTCTCGCTCTCAGTGTAGTGTAGGCTGCCACTGATTGTAAAGCTTGCATGATAATTGCGACTGCTGGGATTGCAAAGAACAATAGTTATAAGACAGCTTTCCGTCTCCTGAAGTGTTTGATCATAATTTATTATTTAGAGAGAAAAAAGTAGATACGACAATGGTACTCATGTTGCCATCAGTTCTCTTTTAACCCCTTAATCCGTGAGGCCTTTTCAGAGCCAAGAAAATTACCAAGAGGCAGGAAGAACAAAGTAATATCTATACTTCACAATTCTTATGAGGTTAATGAAGGCCTTTTAATCTCTCAGAAACTAGTGGTGTTTCCTCTGCTAAATGTATTCGTTTGAGGCTAAAAGAATAAGCAAAAAATAGGCATAATCGTACTGAAAAGATTAAATTCCGCAGCAATATTATCATCATCATCATGAAGGGCCAAGACAAGACTGAAGCTTTTGCCTTTTTAGCTTTTTAACCCTTTGGTCATAGGGTGTTACTCAGCTGCATAACCGTCTGCCGTGAGAAAGATTAAAGATCCCAAGTTGGCCCAGCTTACTGACAGGGCCATCAGTTTCAATCCACACCTCGAACATGCTTACGTTTAATTCTTCCACTTGTTTCTATGTCATCATTGTTCCATCATTTCGCCTCTCTGATGCCTCACTGTCATTCCTCTTCCTATCTAGTTTCTTCGATTAGGCTGTCACACTCTGCGATTAGGTATACATTTGTTGCATAGGTACGGGAATATCTGACATGGGCTATTGTTTCATTAAAGTGACCAAGTTGTAAGTTTTTGTCCTTGTCCACTATTGTTAAGCGTTGGTCCTGGCATATGTTAATAGAAAGAGGAAGTACCCACCTTCTACTTACTTAATGAAGCGAAACGTTCAGGTGACCTTTCACAGACTGCTAAGCAAAATGTTTCCCCATAATCCTGGAAACCATGTACTACATAGGGTGATTAACATATATACAACATACAGACACATGATAATCTGGCAGACTAATACGCTTCAGCCGGATGTTGCCAATCAGAGTTCAGTATCTAGGGAATGAGTAGAGTATACATAGTGCCGGTCTGAGGAAAAGTGACTGCTCACCCTCGTCTTTAACATCTGGGGGCGAATTCACTACCGTGTTCATAAGTTAAGGTATCTCACGTAAATTCGATACCTCATATTACGCACTATTAGGGCACCATAACACACACCGCAGTTTGGTATTCACTTGCATTTTTAACGGTGCCTACTCTGTTTGTAAATTGCCCGCGCCTGAAGTCTGCCACACCAGCTGATTTCTGCTCACCAAATGACAGAAGTTCTTACAAGCTGACACGATCAACCAGTCATGGAGCTTCCCCTTTTCAGATGTATGGCTCCCTAATGTAAACACAAGGCTCGTCCGTCCACTAATGAAGGGAAGAACACAACTATCTTATCATATATTTTAACCAATGGCAACATGAAGAGGGAAAGAAGTGAAAGAAGTACTTCCAGTCCTAGAGAACCTGTCAAGAGATGTCCCAACTTTTCCAGTGACGAACCAGTAAATTGCCAAGACATCATCATCATCATCATCCAATCCTACTTTGCCTCATGAGGAGCGTAGGAGCCCGGGGCAAGGCAAGTTGGTCCTGACATTTAAGATGAGAGTGACCAGCCTCACTCATCCTTGAGTGGCATTACGTGAGCAATAAACCCCAACCACCTCTTGGACTAAATGCTTCACCGGCTCAATCCGATTGGAGCGCCCACTAAACCACCAGGCACCAAAATTTGGTTATATGGTTACCATCCAGCGTAGTAAATGGTTTCCTTGTGTACAGGAAACCATTTGGTTTGTCACTCAGTGTAGAGTCACCCATAGGCAGAAGGAAAAGGAAAGAATGAAGGAAAAAAAGACAGAAGAGGATGGAAGGAAAGGATGGAGGAGAGGAAAGGGCAGACACCCGAGAGCAGCACTACATCGAGTGAGTGAATGGTGAGCGCCCCCACCTACCACTTGAACGTCCCCACCTACCACTAAATTGCCAAGACACAGAGGAAATTATTATTTTTTTCTAACAAACATATTTATTCTTTTTTTGGTACCTTGATGAATATAGGTCCTTTCAGTGCCGCCAGTTACCCTTCGAATTCTACCTATTTCACTAATTCCATGGTCTTAATTATTTACCACCATCATTCTTCTAGGATTCTTAACTTCTCCTAGCTATTTCACACAGCACAACTCTCTTGGATGATTGCTATTAACACCAGACTGACTTAGTTCTGTGGAATAATCAGCATCTAACCTAAACTGACATGCCGTAGCTGTACATTACCTAACTAGACCTGACAAAACCTAATATTTAACGTAGATACCATAACAGGGTAAAAATATGATGTAACCTAACCAGACCTACTTAACGCTATTTCAACTCAGAAGCCATAACAGGGGGAGATAACCAAACAAAATCAGAACCCTCCTAGCCTAAATTTACTGTAGATGCCATAACAAAGGGAGATAACCTAACCATACCTGATCTAGTCTAATTTTAAGTAGAGACTATATCAGAGGAGATAACTTACCCAGGCCTGACTTGACCGTATTTCAACACAGATACCATAACAGAGGAGGATAATCTAACCTAACCTAGCCAGATTTAACGACCTTATTTTGACGTAGCTGCCAAAATAAAGGGAGATTTCCTAACCCAAACACACCTGACCTAACCTAATTTTATCGTTGATGGCATAAGACAGGAAGATAACGTAACCTAATCTAATTTTAACGTTGGTGCCGTAACTGAGGGAGATAAATTAAACTATCCAAACTTAACCTGTCCAGACGTGACCTAACCTACACAGAGGGAGGAAAGAGTTAGAGAATCCCCCCTCCCCCTATTTATTTACCTAGCATATAGAGATGCATTGGCAGCGGATGTTTAAAGAAGTGAAGTTATTTTATTGCTGCCTGAAATAAGTGATGAGCATATTAATTTCAGTGTCGGTTGGCTGGGTGTAATTTCGAGGGGGGGGGGGGAAGCATCCTTCATTGTACACTTGAGCGACCTGAAGATAGTTTTTCCTCTGCTGCCTCCACTTACTGCACATTCCTGTTGTATTACCAGTGATTGCTTATTCTCAGAACTTCTTACTGTACACACACACACACACACACACACACACACACACACACACACACACACACAAAATACTTCTCTCATTTTAGCGGTTCTTTTTACTCTTTAATAACATCGATTAGAGTGGAGGAGGGATAGAGACTAACGACGGGCCAAGGGGTCATATAAATACTGCTTCCGTGTTGTGGCGTAGGTTAAGGTATGTCCCCCCTGGGCTTAACTTGCAACACCAAATACCGTTGCAAGATGACTGCCTCCCATCTCTGTGAATGACTATACCTGTTTCAACGACGTATCTTCAGGCGACGCTAGGGGATCTGATGCTTTAAAATTTCTTTGGATCCGCCCGCTGGACTACTTAATCTAGCCCCGGGTCCCTACGCTCCTGATGAGGCAATACAGAACCAGACAGCGGATGGATGGATAGATGGGTGGACGGTCCTTGCTTAACACTTTCCCATGGACGCATCTAGGATAGTTACTTCTTACTACCAGACTCATAGATTTATCAGAGAAAAACCTCCGGCATTTAAAGGGTTTATGTGGAGTGATGAAACAGGTCTACAATATAATGCAATACGGGGCTGGCTTCCTACATTCATTTCCGCGTTGATCACTACGTCTCTAACTTCCTCGTACCCTTCACGGAAAAATGGAGTCTTGCATGAACACAAATGCAATGTTCTCCTTTCCCTTTCGAGTTGCCCTTTTAGACAGCGGTTTGCGATGCCTGGATCTGGGTGTTAATGAAGGCAGGATTATATAAAGTTCAGTGGCTATTTGTTCGACTGGTTAAGCTCTTGACTGTTTTCCTGTAGGAGGGTGAGAGCGAAGGCCGTTTCACCAGTCGAAGCTCCTCGTGCCAAATGTGACCAAGTTTTTCTGATGTGGTGTGTTTGTGAGGGAGACGGTGAGGGTGTGGCTGCCTGCTTCACCCCCGACCTACACCCCCACACCCCGACCAACACCCCGTACCCCCGACCAACACCCCATACCCCGACCAACACCCTCACACCCTGACCTACACACCCACACCCCGACCTACACCCAACACCCCGACCTACACCCCCACACCCTGACCCACACCTCCACACACCCCGACTTACACCCAACACCTCCGACCTGCACCCCACACACCCGACCTCCCGACCTACACCCCCACACCCGACCTCCCGACCTACACCCCGACACCCGACCTATACCCCCATACCCCCGACCTATACCTCCACACCCCACCTTTTACCACCACATCCCACATCCTCATCCCCACACCCCGACCCACACCATCTCCGACCTACACCACCACACCCCACATCTACAGTACACTCCTATACTTGACTTACACCCAAACCACCGACCTACACTCCCCAAACCAACGACTCTCTAAGTTCCCACCTTTCAGCACCTAAATCATCATCATCATCTTCACCATCATCGTCAACTTTCGACACACCACCGCAGGGCAAAGACTTCTGTCTTTTTTCCACTGTTTTTTTTTGGGGGGGGATGCTAGCCTGTTCCATCCAGTCCCTGCGGATGTCCGAATGTCAACTGGTCATTTCGTTCTCTGCCTCATCCACCCACACCATCCCTGGGTTACCACTACATTACCTTGGCTGTCCGTGTGTTATCTGTTCTACGACGGATGTGATCTGCCCATATCCATCTATGCTTTCTGACTGTAGTGATTATATCCTCTACGTTCCTCTGTTCCCTTATCCACAAACCTCTCTTTTCATTTCTCCATGTGACCCTTAACATAAATCTTTCCATTTCTCTCTGCGGCGCACTCGTAGGTTTATGTTCCAAAGACTATACTAAATTACTCGTTTCCGAATCCTAAATAAAAACAACAAGGATCATCTCTTTGGGTATCATGTTAATTGTTCATCTTTCGTGTAGTTGCTGTTTGCCAAAAGCTCTCTATCTCATTCCTCTTCTTTTCTTGATTCCATAGTCATGGATTGGGTCTGAGTAAACTGCCTGCTCTAAGTATGTATTCCTCAGCACATTCTAATTCTTCAACCATTTCTACTGGACAGGAACGAACGTGTCTGTTAAACAAATTTTTTTTCTTCATATTTATATCAGACCTGCCTTCGGAAAATCCCTGTCAAGGTCTTTTATCAGTTCTTGCAGTTCCTTTCCTGATCCACTGAAAAGATCTGTCTTCAGCAAATCCAAAATTGTTCAATCGCACACCATTTATGTTCATTCCTCTGTCATCTCAATCCGAAAACGTTCTCCAGGCACTTTGTGAACAACTTGGGTGTAACCGTGATTCCTAGTGGAACGCATTTCTTTATTAGCATTCCCTGACTGCTCTTATGGAGTTTTATGATGCTCGTGCTGTGCAAATATTTTGAAGTACGTTTACATAAACTTCGTCAACACCTTGTCCTCGAATTTCCCTCATCACTGCAACTGTTTCAGCTGAGTCAAATGCTTTATCATAATGAATAAGTGCCATGCACAGGGTTTTCTTATATTCTGCATTTTGTCAATCCCCTGAGTAATAACTTAAAGATGGTTTGATGTCGTGTGCCTGTTCTCTTGGCTGGTTTGCATCTTTCGTAAGAGTAATTCGATTAACAAGATTCTTGTGAAAAGCTTGTACACAACAGGGAGAAAACTAACGTGACGGTAGTTCTTTAGGTATTTGATGTGACCTTTTAATTTAACCAGAATGACATACCTATTTTCCAAGACTTGGATACAGGTTTGACTTCTAAGCATTTCGCAAATAGTTCTGCTAGTTCCTGTAACGCTATCACCTCCATTATTAATAACGTCAGCCTTGTTACCATATCATCAGCCCTCTTCATTCCTCTCAAAGCGGTCTTTACCTCATCTAATGTAACGTTGGCGGTAACTGTGTCCACTGTTTCCCTGTCCTGAACTGACCCATCGACCACGGAAGCATAGTGTTACTGTAAAATTCTTCTCATATTTAAACTATATACTGTTGCTGGTCAGAGATTTCCTACTTCCTACTTCAATTGCTGCATCGTATACTATTTTAAGTTTTCATTAACTTTTAGTATTTACTTCACTCACCAACTGCAAGTATTTATTCCAAACTAACAGACTAAATTCCGCTGACCTCGGCCTCACTGCTTACAGACACCCAACTCCGACACCACAACCCATCCCCACACCCACGATTTATACCTTCCTATACGTATACCTAACCTATAACGACATCACCTCTCTCATTCTCGCGTCCCCTTCTCCTCCATCTCTTCGCCACCACTTCTCCGCTCCGCCATCCTTTCTCTCCACCAACTCACTATCTCTCATGCTGGGGAAGACTGCGAAAGATGTTTATTAATACGATGCAAACGGGTGTTAAACTATTAGCTCCCCTATTACGAGGACTTCCCTTAGCTGAATGAAGTCGTCTTGCAGCAACAAGAATGTAATATAAGTAATCGTGCTAAAGCGATTAATGATTGTTTGGGCAAATCAAAGGCAGGGTAGGCCTTGGTTTAATCACGCTTGTTCTAATGCTGTCCGCAACAAGGACAGGGCCTATAAAAGGTACCGGAGCTAGCCCACCCCTGAATCATATCTTTTTTATGTTTCTGCCCGGAATCGTGCTAAGTCTGTCTTTCGCTCTGCTAAAAATAATTTCATCCATAATAAATGCTCTCAACTCTCCAACTCGAATTCTTCCCGCACATGGCACCTTGCCATAAACCTTTCTAACAAATTTACCCCATCATCCTTCCCTCCTCTTTTCCACTCTGATGGCTCTGTAGCTATTTCTTCTACTGATAAAGCAAATCTCTTCGCACAGACTTTCTCCTCCAGTTCCACCTTAGACGATTCCGGTGCTGTTCCTCCATCACTTCTCCCCTCTGACTTCCTCCTGGCTGGCATTAAAATTTCTTCTGCTGATGTACTTTCTGCCATCACTTGCCTCAATACTAACAAGGCATATGGGCCTGATGGAGTCCCTCCTGTTGTCCTCAAGAACTGTGCTTCTGTGCTTACACCCTGCCTAGGCAAACTCTTTCGCCTTTGTCTATCAACTTGTACCTTTCCTTCTTGCTGGAAGTTTGCTCTCATTCAGCCAGTCCCAAAGAAGGGTGACCATTCCCAACCCTCTAACTATCGTCCAATTGCTTTAATATCCTGTGTCTCAAAAGTTTTCGAATCAATTCTTAACAGGAAACTTTTAAAGCATCTTTCCTGTCACAACCTTCTTTCTGATCGTCAGTATGGGTTCCATCAGGGACGCTCCACTGGCGATCTTCTCACCAACCTTTCAGATTCCTGGTCATCCTCCTTTCTGGGCTATGGCGAAAGCTTTCCCATTGCACTTGACATCTCAAAGGCTTTCGATCGAGTCTGGCATAAATCTTTAATTTCCAAACTGCCCTATTACGGTTTCTATCCTTCTATCTGTGCCTTCATCTCTAGCTTCCTTTCTGGTCGTTCTATAGCCGCTGTTGTAGACGGCCATCGCTCTTCTTCTAGATCTATCAACAGTGGTGTTCCTCAGGGCTCTGTCCTATCACCAACTCTCTTCCCTTTTATTTATCAATGACCTTCTAAGCTGTACATCTAATCCTATCCACTTGTAAGCTGATGACTCCACCATTCACCTCTCCATTCGGTTCCCGCAACGTCCATCTCAGCAGTTACTTCATCAAACAAGGGATGAGGCTATGGCACACAAAATGTCTGACTTGGCTCGTGTCTCTGACTGGGATAAAGATAATCTTGTTGTTTTTAACTCATCAAAGACTCAGTTCTTTTCATTTTTTTTTTTTTTTATGCAAGGAAGAAGGGACCAAAGGCCTTGGGCCCGCATACTGGTCCTTCCAAGAAAATAACAAATATGAAAGCGAACCAAATTCAAGATCCGTTCATTTCGAGATGCCTGGACACACTGCGTTTGAAAGACTGGAGATCATAGGAAGTAGGGAATACAGACAGAGGAAGACAGTTCCAGAGTTGACCAGTTGCATAAATGAAGGACTGGGAGTAACGGTTAACTCTTGCATTACAGAGTTGGACAGAAAAGGGATGAGAATTTGTTGCTAGACAGGTGCTACGTGCCCGTCGTAGAGGTGGAGGGATGCAAGTAGACAGCTCAGGAGTACCCACTGATGTTTAATAATATCCAGCTTAATCCTGCTTCATCCTTGAACATGCTTGGTGTTTCATTCACTCGGGATTTATCTTGGAAAGATCAAATTACATCTCTTGTAAAATCTGCCTTCAAGAGATTAGGTGTGCTAAGCCGACTCCGTACCTTCTTTACCCCTGCACAGTTGTTAAGGTTATTCACCGGTTTTATTCGCCCCTGTGTAGAATACAACTCTTATGTGTGGGAAGGCTCCCCCCACACAGCTCTTCTCAATAGGGTGGAGTCTAAGGCTTTTCGTCTCATTTACTCTCCTCTTACTGGCTCCCTTCAATCTCTGTCTCTTCGCCGCACTGTTGCATCTTTATCTATTTTCTATCGCTACTTCAATGATCACTGCTCCTCTGAACTGTCTGCTTGCATCCCCCCACCTTTACGACGGGCGCGTAGTACCCGTCTAGCAACAAACTCTCATCCCTTTTCTGTCCAACTCTCTAATGCCAGAGTTAACCGTTTCTCCCAGTCCTTTATTTATACAACAGATCAGCTCTGGAACTCTCTCCCTCTCTTCCTATGATCTCCAGTCTTTTAAACGCAGTGTGTCTAGGCATCTCGAAACGATCGGATCTTGAATTTGGTTCTCTCTCGTATTGTTTTTGTTTTTGTTTTTCTTGGAAGGAACGGTTTGCTTGCTCCTGGCCTTTGGTTCCTTCTTCCTAGCATAAAAAAAAAAATGTACACTGTACAGGGTTGATGCAGTGTGGGGTAGGGCAGGACAGGGCAAGGTGGAGTGTCAGGTGAGGGCTGGGCAGGGCAAGTTGGAGAGTCAGGTGAGGGCAGGACAGGGCGATGTAGAAGGGCTGGGGAGGGCAAGACAGTGAAGAAGGGCTGTGCAGGAAAGGTCAAGCTAAGACAGGAGGGGGCAAGGTAGGCCAGGACAAGGTAGAGTGTCAGGTGAGGGCAGGACAGGGTAATGCGGGGGTGAGAGCAGGGTAAGGCAGGGTACAGGAGTAGGTGAGAGCAGGGTAAGGCAGGGTAGAGGGACAGGTGAGAGCAGGGTAAGGCAGGGTAGAGGGACAGGTGAGAGCAGGGTAAGGCAGGATAGAGGGACAGGTGAGGGCAGGGCAAGTGAAAATAGAGGAGCCAGATGAAGGAAGTGTAGATGGGGGTAGATAAGTCTGGTGACCTTACCTCCCCTACCACATTCCTACCTCTTCCTCCCCAACACCAAAAACTAGTACAGGCCTAACCACCACTTCCTAGATGACGACACCAGGCACACAGACACAACTACACCTACCTACATGGACACAACTACACTTTTCATCAACACCTCCATAAATGTACACCCAAATGCTTATGTCTTCACCCATGTCTGCTTATTTACTCCGTTGATACCTGTACACTTTATTATTTTACAGCCACCACAGCGATTACCTTATTTTTTGCGTACAGTATCATCTATTCCTTCACTCATATTTGTTCCCTGCGCTACACCACCATTATTCCTCGACCAGTATTCCAGCAATCAGACCTTTAGATTCACGCCAATTCTTCATTACCACATCTACATTTCCCTCCCGCACACACACATGTATACAATTGTTATCAAAGGCCTTGCTCACACTGTATAGATAGTGTACTTATGTGGTATAGATTAAATCATCAAGAGATAATAGTTTTGGCTGTGTACATTTCTTGCCTTTTAGATACGGCTCAGAAAATAAAAGTTCTTAATTCGCCATGATGTCTGTATTCTGCCTGATGATCCTCTTTCTCTTAGAAATGTTCACTACATATTCATACCTATTTACACATGACCTGTGTATGCTCGCAACTGCAGCTTTACTACTGGTATGCTTATAAAGTCATCCCTATACTCTAACACCCACGTGAACACTGACCTCACAATTTCCCATCCACACCTGTAGGCTACCTGCACACTCATGCCAACACACGACCACAAATTAAGAGTGCTTTAGAAATATTTATGCATCTAGTCAGAAGT
>JAGKTI010011298.1:0-14612 GCA_018397915.1 Birgus latro
TGTGTGTGTGTGTGTGTGTGTGTGTGTGTGTGTGTGTGTGTGTGTGTGTGTGTGTGTGTGTTAAAGCGAGGTCTAGTGTTCTGGAATACAGTGTTGTTGTTACTAAACCATGGTCTGTTTGGCTGAGTAGACTCGTCGACTAATTACAAGCAACTGATTCAGTGGGGCGGTACTTCAGGTACAGAACAGTACATACACTGCAAGGAACTGACACTTCCTCATTAGCGACAGAAACTAGGACTAGGGTCCTTCCCACGGCGAGGTGCAGAGAAATATTAGCCTAAACTCTTTGATGAACGCCACAGCTGCTGCATCCTATCCAGGGTGCACAGCGTCACTACGTGAAGGATCCCCGTCACTGTTTAAGATATGTAGTGTAATGTGGCACTGCATCATAACTCCTTAGCGTAGGGTAGTGTAGTACCGTACAATATAATTGTTGGACTGTATACTGCAGTGTAGTGTAGTGCAGTATGGTGCTGTGTGGTGCAATGTAGTGAAGTTTAGTGTAATGTAGTGCAGTTTAGTGTAGTGTAGTGTGGTTTAATGTAATGTTGTGTGGTGCAGCGAGGTGTAGTTTACAGCAATGTCGTGTTGCGCAATGCAGTGTACTGCCATCCGCAGAATGTGTTCGCATAAATTCTGTCACTGCGTCGTATTTATAAAATACCTTAATTAATCTTCACTAGAAAGAAAACCCCAAAGCAAAGAATTATTAGAAATAAATGTCTTGTTCAGTTGAATTTTTTTTACGTATCTCTTTGCTCTGTTATGATTCTTAAATGAGTGGTACCATTATTAAAATATAAGCCTAAACATGCGATCTACCAGGCAACATAGGAGCCATTACTAGTGGCTTTGGAAATTTCACACCACCTCAGTCTCAGCGCTCTATTCAGCAATTACAAGCCAATATCTCATGTGATACCAATATTAACTCTTCATTTCAAACGATATATATTTGCTAACACAGGAGAGAATGTTGATGTGTAATATACAGAATTAATCGCACAGGGAGAGGTGCTAAAAAGTCATCTATTTCACTTAGAATACGACCTTTAAACTCGAGAACTGTAGCGAATATGGCCAGCAGTCTGCAAAAACAATGAAAGTGCGTGGGAGCAACCTCGTATCCCCACCAACCCTCCTTTTTTTATCATCTACCTCGGTTTTGCACATCAATACCACCAGAAAATAAACTGCTGAAAAAGAATTCAATTTGCTTTCTGTGAAAAACGAAAAGAATTTGTAAACATGAGAGGAAGTGGTGGAAACTCTTTGTTGGTAGTGAATGGTGGCAGCGGCTGATAGTTCCCTGTGGTAATAATGAATGGTAACAGGGCAGTTGCTTTGTATGTGATGGTTGCGTGTTTTGGGGTAGTGGCAGCAACGTCGCTCAGGTGATAGTGTACGGTAGTTTTGTGCGGCAACATTGCACGATAGGAGGGCAGTGGTCAGATGGACTGAGCAGCTGAAGTTACAAGTCTGTGGTACGGTGGGTGGCATATTGTAGAGGAAATGGTAGCACAGGTAGAGAATCTTGGTCGTACTCCAGGTGATGGCTTCCAAGTACCGCATGCTTAACGATTTATATTACATATTAAACCTCATATTCTCTTTCATGGTCCTTACATCTTTTTAATATGTACACAGTTGCATAAATGACTTACAAGACGATATTGAGGTGCAATGGGCAGACAAAATCGCTGAGAAAGAGGTGCTGCGAAATATCCGAAGCCACTAAAGGCACGAGCCCAAGTGAGAGATCTTGTATGAAGATGAATGGGCCGAAACGCCTCTTAACCTGTTCGAACCTTTACTGTCACTTTAACTTTATGCGTACTGCTACCAGATGTTTACCTTTAGCATAGAAGGTCCCTCTGGTAGTAAACGAATTGATGAAGGCTGTATCGACTGTCTATCCATTTTAAGATATCGCCCTCTATACCGAGTGCTCGAACCTTTCTAACTAAACCTTCTTGTGGGACCCTATCAAAAGCTTTACTAAAGTCCAGATAAATAATATCGTAAGCTTTATCGTTCTCTACGGCCTCAGACCTCCGAAAAGAATGACAACAATTTTGCGAGGCAGGATCGTCCTTGCCTGAATCCGTGCTGACTTTCATTTATAAGATTAAATCTTTCTATGTGTTCCCAAATTTTACTTGCTAAAATTGACTCTAGCATTTTTCCAACTACTGATGTTAGGCCTATCGGACGATAATTCGACGCAGATGTTTTATTACCCTTGTTAAAAATGGACACTACGTTTGCGGTCTTCCACGCGTCTGGAACTTCTGAAATTAATGAGTCATTTAAAAACGTTAAAAGTGGCTGACATAATTCTTCCTTGGTTTCTTGTACAATTTTTGCATATACATCATCCGGACCTGGCGATTTTTGAGGTTTTAACTTATTAATTTCTTTCAATACGTCCTCCTTACTAATGGTTATTTTACTAAGAATATTTTCCGTATTATCATCGTAAATATTTGCTGCCTGAGGGACCAGGTCAAGATTTTCCCTGGTAAATACTGATATGAAGTAATTATTTAGGATGGAGCACATGTGTTTATCTTCGCTGGTAATGTTACCTGATTCTGTTCTGAGAGGTCCTATCCCAGCTTTACTTTTCGTTCCGTACATTTCGTAAAAATCCTTGGTGTTTTCTTTTGATTCACTAGCAACCTTAATTTCATAACCTGGCTTTGCTTTCCATATCTCCCTCTTTACTTCTCAGTTCAAAATCCGTACCGGTTATGTAAGTGTTCCTCTCCACTTTTTATTTTTCTATATATTCCTTTCCTTTGGCCTATGAGAGACTTTAATTTGTTGTTTAACCATCTTGGTTCTAAATTATTCGTTCTAAACCGTTTTGAAGGGATATATCTATCTTGGCTTCTGTGTATTATATTTACTAACTCATTATATTTCTCACTGGCCGAATGGCTGCTTGGTAGGCTGCTGGACTTGAATTTCCCGCGCCAGAAGAACACTACCACCAATATCCTGTCCCTCACAAATGACCTGACCTTCCCCAGTGACCTGGAGCACATTCCCACCCGTTTCCTGCCCTCACCTACGACCTGGGTTTCCCCACTGACCTGGCTCTCCCTAAAGTAACTAGTCTCTCCATAGAACACGGTTCTAAAATAAGCTCTTAATCCATCAAAATCTCCTAGACGAACATTAGGAACGGTCGAGGGATTTTCAGTAGAACAGACATCCCCCAAAATTTGAATTTAATTTCTTTATGACTGCAATTTACAAGTCGTCCAACAACTTCTGTATCGCCAATGACGTTTACTCTCCTGGGCTCCCTGATATATACTGTATATATACTGATAAAAGAAATTATCCTGTACTACCTCTAGAAATTCCTATGACCCTGCATCTCCTGTCTGATTTTGCCAATCTGTCCTTGGCAGGTTAAGATCCCCTACAATTATTACTCAGCTGGACTGTGACGCTTTCCTAATTTCCTCCCAAAGGTATTTACTATCTGCCCTACCTAATTTTGGAGATCTATAAATAGCTTCCCTGACTAATTTCTCCCTGTTGTTACTAATATCAACCCAAACATTTCCATGGCCCTATTTTCTTAAACATCGACTTCATTGTAACAGTTTAATGAATCCATTACATAAATACCCCGTCCCCCATTTCTTCCCAGATGGTTTGACACAAAAATATTATAGCCCTTTATCTGATATTCTACTAAAAATTCTCGAGTGTCTGTATTCATCTAAGTTTCACTAATAACGGCAATGTCTATTCTCTCTTTACATATTAAAGCCCTCAGTTCATCTAGTTTATTATTTAAACTCCTGCTGTTTGTATATCTCTACTTTTCGGACCTACTTTTATTGTTTTTGTTAAAAACTAGGAAACTCTTTACTAATATAACAATTTTTTATATAAAATTTTTTTGTACTATCATTTATCGCCTTTCTATCATCGATTGCTCAGCCCACTATCATAGCCTGCTTGTTTTGAGGTGTCTGAGTAGATGTATCTACACTAATGGTTAAACTGGTGTTCTTACTTTTGCAAGTCTCGATGCATCAATCCAAACCTGATGATAATGAATTTCTGAGTGTAGTTGCTGCAACTTCTTGTACATCTAATTCTCAATCTCGAAAAAAAAAATCTAACTCCCGATCTATTATTCCAGCTAAAGCAGTAACTCCCTGCCTACTAAGATGAGTCCAATCCAAACCGTACATGCTTTGCATACCTCTCAAGGCGGCAATTAAAACCTATTGCCCTGCTCAACCAATCCCTCCCAACCTGCCTCCTAGGCAAAACACAGAGTACTATAGGGTTCCTTTCCCCCTCGCTAATATTCTTCAACATATTCTTGTACTGCTGCCACAGGACTTCACTCCTATGTCTACCAATATCGTTGCCTCCTACATTGAGGCATACAGTGGATTGTCTCCACAATCCTTCATGATATTTGAAATTTTTCTTATCATATCACCCACCCTGGTCCCTGCAAGACACACATGTTTAGTGACTGGAGTATACACAGCTCTGTTTAGATATCTTACCTGGGAGTCTCCAACAATGACAACATTTTCTTACCTTTCTTGATCTCAGGATACCTACTGGTACAAGAAGTACTCTCGCCATGCCATCCTCCTCCTCTACATCCCTGTGTGCCTTCTCTTCACATTCGTCACGTAACGTGTCGAATGCATTTGCGGCTTTTGTCTCTGCTTGTTTCTTAAGGATGAACTTTGTTGTAACCTTGTGAACAAGTGTCCTAACTTCAGCCCTTTTCTCTCTCTCTTCCAACATCTCCAACAATTCCCTCATTTGTAACTTTTCCTGCCTAAGAACCTGTACCTCCCATTTTAATTCGGGTTCTTCCTTTTTCTCAAGGTAGTCCTCAAAACTTGCAGCGGGGACACAACTCTCCGTAGAGGAAGCCATCACTCACAGATTCACTCAAGGGTATCACAGGTCACTACAACACACTAGTAAAACACTATCACAGGTCACTGCAACACGCAGCACAACACTGTCACACATTACTAACTGGTCATTAACTGGTCACTACAACACATTAGCACACCACCACGGGTCACTGAACTCACTGACACTTCTCAAACAGGCGGGTACAAGTAGCTAAATCAGGAACGCCAAGATGCGTCTGAACAGACTGACCTGACGTGAGCGACTGACTTATCTAACATGAGCGAAAAGTTTGAGAGGAATAACTGAGAGAGTGGTTGCGATTGGAGATATGAATGGAAAAGTAGGGAATGTGAAGGTGGATGGAGTAGTTGGTGAGTGAGGTGTGCCTGCAGAAATGAATGAAAATGGAAGGTTTAGTGGACATCTGTGTGGGAAGGGGGTTTCTTATAGCCAATACACTCTTAAGGTACAAAATGATCCACAGGTATACTAGCACAGGACCATTAACGATATATCGGGAAAAAAATTTCAAGGTAGCTCATTTTCTTTTCAGGAAAGCTACATAGAAGCGTCCTAAATACAAATCATCAAACATTCAAAACCTTCCACATAAGCTAACCATGTGGGACGAAATATTCAAGATGGCTACCATCGGCATTGGGCGTGTATGTAGGTTAGTGACTAAGATTCACGTTCGGTCATGCAATACCACCTTTTATGGGTTTTTAGGAGTGATAAATCCATTTCTTCTATTATTCTTAGAATTCTGTCACTGATATACTCAGAGAGCGAGCGCCAAACGCAAAAAAAATAAACGGAAATCTGTATTGATAATTTTGCTATGAATGTTTAAACTACAGTATACTTCACCAGACGTTTTTATTTTTCAGGTTGGATACAGATTACAGTGTAGAGGCAGCAATACATAGATGGACAGAAGACAGTGTGAATGGAACGAAATGTCAGCACAAGAGCAGTGTGATATTTGTGATTTTTGTGATTAGCCAGTCATCTCTGATTAAGTACTGTCACAGATGGAGGCCTACCTAGCATATTGAACATTAGTGCTGACTGAAGAGATGGACTTTATACAAAGCTGTTGTCTAAAATGTTGCTAGTTCCGGCTCATAAACGGTGCAAAGAACATTACATCATTCCATCATAGACATAAAGGCAAAAAAGGGAATCAGAAGAATCAGTGAGACAAGTGCATAAGAAAATCACCTGCCATTCACAGGCCACTAACTTTAATATAAAACAAGACTGTGTGCACTGTGGGAAATATGTGGACTATAGTAAGATCACCAAACAACCAAAGGACAAACGTGAGGTGACTCATGAAGCAGAAACAACTGAACTGTTATCATCTGTTGCAGCCAAGGCGATGGAGCAAGCTGATAGTTAGGGAAAGTCTGTATATACACGCATTCAAAATGTTGGTGATCTTGTGGCAGCTGAGGCCAAGTACCATCATGACTGTCAAATCCGTTTTCGTGATTGCCGAGGCTTCAAAGGAAACCAAGGGGGAGGCCTTCAGGGTCAGTCGACACCAGAGAACACATAGACCTCCGGGATCCACAATTGCATGTTATATAGTAATTACAGCGTATGAAGAGGATAGACTTGAAAGCATGTGTTTCACAAGAACGCACACATAGCTTGTTCGTTGATGACTGGAGGCTTTATCGTCAGTATAAGTTTAGTTAGCGTTTGTCCGCTTTGAACAACACAGATGTTTCTGGATGAAATGAAACCCGGATACTGAATTATATGTTTAGTTTTCTCAATAAACCTAACTTGAAAATATATTTGTACTTCCATATCAGCAACCCAGGACACTGTTGTCATTGATATCTGATACTGACATCATGGTAACTGTCTTTCAATATGGTGCTAGAGGGGGACGCTTTCCTGTTGTGGTACCACTGTAGCCATTTTGCCCTGTTGTGCAGCGATGAAAACATCCCTCAGCCCCTTCTCTGTCCCCCGAAAAGAGGAAGAATGGTGCAGTAGAGAAAGGCAGCTTCAGTCTGTTATCCATCGGGTTCATGTTTAGATGAGCCTGGGACAATAACAACAACACGATGACACAAAAATCAAGGCCCATAAATGTCTTTGCCATCTAATTCTGCAATCTGGCATCTTTCTTTTCAAGGTGAGCGGGAATCGTTTGATCAAATATCAGGCATGGCGCTGTCTCGGCCTCAGCACTTGTGACTATCGGAAAGCGATATGGGGAAAAATACACTCCTTGCAACACAGTATTTCTCGACCCTGGTGACACGGGACGAATATTGTCTTTCCACACACACATCTTTTTTTTTTTTTTAGTGCCCGCCTCTGTGCATGGACTTAACTTTTTCTTTAGGCCCAGCACTCCTCCTATGTGCCTTATATTGTCACATGTCACCACTTCGGCATTAATATCCGTCATTCATATTGAATATATGCATGGGCTGTTTTACTCAAGCGTGGTACACTGTTTTTTTTTTTTTTTTTTTTTTGGTGGTGGTGGTGGTGATTCTGTCAAGGGTCAGTAAAGATTGTTTTAGTAAAATTCATTTCATGAAAGTGATCCCTGACCTGGTTTGGATCGAGCTCACATCATTTCAGGGAACAGAAGACCTCTCTAACCTCTTCATAGTAGGCACGGTATAAGAACTGTGTCTCTAGACCTTGCTAACAGGGGTGGCCAAAGCCGGGCTTACGACTAGAATCCAGCACTTTGACTTACTAAAGTGCTGCTCTCGAGACAGCACTGGTATGCGTTCCTCTTGGCATTCTGGTGCTCGAGCATGTTCAAGACGGACTATATGTGTGTCGGTCTCATATAGAGATATGTCTAATTTACTGTAACCTTACTGATAACATCATATTATCTCAGAGGTATATTACTTATACATCGTTGGGTGAAATGTTCCTGTGTTGATATCACACGTGTTATATTATTTTTATGCTTAATTAAGAAAGAAATTTGTCAACTAGTTGTACAATATGATTAGAGAAAATGAATTACAAATCTTATGGCTGTGGGATATTTCAGAATTATTGTATGTGGCTCGTAAATCGTGAAGGCTTTCGCCGCCTTTTCCGATGTAATATGTTCACCTTAATGTGAACCAGATTTTCACTCTATTGGAACTTGTTGCACGTAGCTCAGTGACAGAGGAAAACAACTTCACGGTTTACATCCTTTCCACAGCACTACACTTTGACTAACATAATATTCTAGTGTTACTCTTTGCTACATACTTGCCCTTAAGGTGGAGCAGGCAACTTTAGCTCAAACTAACTTGAAAAAAAATTTTGTTTCCATAGATGAAACAACTTTCTCCATGTGCAGCTCTTGTCATCCAGCATGTCACTGAAGTCATTGTTAATCCACTGATCCTGAGATTTCTTTTTAAGTTTATTTTCACCATTTTCTGATGAACTTATTCGGCTTCAGAGATACTTCGAACTGTAGAGGATAGTGACAGCAGTATCAACCCCTTCAATATGCGACGTCTTTCTCAAGATTAATAAAATTATCTGGTGGCATCAAGAACAAGGTACTCCAACCTCACTCGCATTCAAGGAATTGTATTTTCTAATTCGATGAACTATTCACTGTCATTTTAATGAAGCTCGATAATTCTACACAGTCTTAGAGAAACTTTTCAAACTAGCAGGTTATATACGGTTTTCACATACCTTATTACATCATTAACAAGAAAATGCCAAAGCATTCGACTAAAAAATTAGATCAGAATTACTCTGGCAGTCGAAAGCATATTATTGCAGCTTCGCGAATATAAAATATTATTAGAATTTTGCTGTTTATTCCTGCTGAGTTAAATATCATGCTAGCGTTCAGAAGCTTGTGGTCAGGGGTATTATGTTGGTGAAGGTCATTGAGTATTACATGCCTTTCAAGAATATCTAATAGTTACCCTTTAAATTGCTATTCTCTTCATTGATGGTATAGCAGGAAATGAAGAATAATGACAAAATAAAAAAGAAAAAGGTGGAGGATATTTTTTCTTGCAGAATCATTTGATAATGAGATGCACACGACTGCAGCTTCGCCAAAAATTTTAATAAACAAGCCGTATATCTTGGGATACATCCAACAAAGTTTGAATACAATTTGCCCACTTGATTCTGCCCACTTGATTCTGCCTCGCTAGGCAGGAGAAAATTAAGTACCCCAGACTAAGCTATGACTCCAGCTTTTAGGTCCATTCAGCTCCAGAGCCAAAATGTCCCTTGTCATTTCGTCCCTATTAACCTAATGTAACATGGTCTAACTTACCCTAACTTAATAGCACCTAAGCTAAACTAATCTAATATCACTGGAATGATGAGGACGCATTTGTTTGGGGAGGTATGGACTTGTTACCTAACTCCTAATGGTTAAGGTGAAGAAAGCATAAGGTGCAAGTTTCAGTCAAGCTATCTTGTGTTTTCAGATACGTTAAATTAGTATATGGAATAAATTAAGACAGGATTGATTAGGTGGCTATGGATGGGGATGAAATATGCAGAAAGGCAGGATAGGGAGGGATGTGAGTGGCGGTGAAATTTGAAGGGTGCAGAGAGTTTGGGAAGGACCAAGGAGTGAGGGTGCAGAGAGTGTGGATGTGCTTGGGTGAAGTGTAATGGAGTAGAGGGTGTGGGTAGCGTGGGGATAAGGTGTAGGTGGGTGAGGGTGAGATGTGAGGAGGCAGAGGGTGAGGCTGTGTAGGAGTGAGGTGTGAGGAGGCAGAGGGTGTGGGAGTTAGGTGTGAGTAGCCAGAGGGTGTGGGTGTTTGGGGATGAGGTGTGAGATGGGCACATGTGGGTCTGTGGGTGTTTGGGGGTGAGGTGTGAGATGCAAAGGTGTGGGTGTTTATGGGCTGAGGTGTGAGATGGGAAGAAGGTATGGGCGTTTAGGGGGTGAGGTGTGAGATGGGCAGAAAGTGTGGGTGTATGGGTGTTTGGGGGTGAGGGGTGAGGTGGGTAGAAGGTGTGGGTGTGTGTGAGTGGAGGTTAAGATAGGCGCTCTCAGGCACTCAGTTTTGGATTGCATTGCCCCCTTTACTTTATTTTTTTCCCATAGATCCTTGCCAGCTTCGCTGCTGTAATTAGCTTTTATTGCAACGCTTGCCTTCAGAACTTCAGTATGCTGTATGTGTCAGCACTTTAATTACCCGTCCCCGACCCGGAGGGGCTCGGAGACGGGTATTGTTTTCACTCGATTTGTCTGTTTGTGTTTGTCTGTCTGTTAACAACTTTACCCGAAAACCACTGGTGCGATTTTAACAAAACTACAGGGATAATGAGCTATGACCTTCTGATCACCTGATAAGATTTTGGTCCAAATTGGGCCAAAGTCCAGGCTGCAGGCCCAAAAAATGCAAAATAAAATTATAAAAACATATCGTTTTCTCGCCATAACTTCTTTCAAATTCGTTGTATCGACATGCAACCGAAACCTAATGGTGCATCTTTCAAATCTGCATCATATAGCATGCCTCATTACATCAGGGATGTCACCCCCCAGCTAGCGGTAGGGGGGTCAGCATCTGGTGGGTCGGGCCTAAAATTTCAAATGGGCATAAAATCGTCAATTTTCACCCGATTTACTAAAAATTTGATAGATGACATCTTTGACTAGATATCTTGTTTTGTCTATATGTTAGCACTCAAATGACAGCCGGGGACGGGTTTGCTGCCTTGGCACCGCGTCTTGTTTCATCTTTAACATTCCTTCAGCACTTTTTATTCAAGCATTTACTTCCTTTCAACACTTTTTATTTAATAATCTACTTACCTTCACTATATATATTGATGACTTCACTTTATTTCAATATATACATATTCTTTATGACATGTTGCAGCAACTCCAGCCTCCTCTGGATGCAAACCCGATGCACCAGAGGAAACTGGCCACTGAAGTCGATTGCTCTTGGAGATCGCTTGTTGAAACTGTGCTGAAGGATTGCCTGTGTCTTGAGAATGTGATGCTTGAAGTGTATTGTATTGCGGGGTGATAGGGTGCATTGCAGTGTGGGCACAATACATTGTGAGATGTTTTTATGTTGGGTCTGTAACAGGGAGGGTGATGATGGCATCGTAGCGTCGCCATGCGTACTCGTGTCTCCCTGATGACGTCTACGTGCCCGGATGGAGAGCCTGACAGGACAAGGAATCAGTCCAGCCCGGATGTAGGAACAACCTGAATGCTCACACCACTCTTATCTTTTATCAACTTAAAAGAAGGCTGGTGGGTTCCAGTATTGTTACAAAGCCTTGCTCCCTTAGACACATTTCTGTATGACTTCTCGTACTAACTGCTGCACTATTTTCGTTTCCTCCTGCTTTCTTCTCCGTCCTTTGCTCTCCACCTCCACCATTTTTTCTTCTAATCTGTTCTCCCTCTCCTCCATGTTTTTTCTCCCTCCTCCATTGCCTCATTTCCTCTTTCTCTCTACCTGCTTCATTTTTGCCTGACCGTCTTTGCTTCTTTCCTTCGTTTAACGGCCATATTTATAAAACTTTACCATTATACTTCGATGGGTGTAGTACACTGTATATTTCATTCTTAACCTCGAGACGATTTGATTCAGTTTTTGGAGAAACTCTTCGAACAATGGGATTATGTAAATTTCACTTGCTCCTCTTCAAGAGGTTCTCCCAAAGCTGAACAATATTGTTTGGTGGTTGGCTAATTAGGATAAAGAATATATACTAGAAATGAAAGAAATGACTACAGATTGTGGGTGAGGCTTACATAACTGACTGGGGAAAACCTGGGTCGTGCTAGAGTGAAAGAACAGTACTAATCGGAATAAAAATAAAAATACTCCATTGTAATAGAGTTCAGAATATGACCATCCATCTTGTTCCTCTCTACTTCTCTGACTTTTCATAATTTTGTATTACAACCTGTGTATTTCCTGTTTTTTATACTTACCCCTTTCTATTTTGTCCCCTTCCTTTGCATTCCTTTTTTTTTCTTCTTCTCTTCCTCTCTTTCTTTCATCTATCTTCACGCCTCTTCGTCCTTCACTCTTCCCTCTCCCCCCCTTTTTCTCCCTTTCCTTTTTCTGCTACCCTTTCTTCTCAAATTCCCTTCTTCCTCCTTCCAACTACTTTTCTTTCTCTTTTCGTATTCCTCTTTCTTCCTTCCTTCCTTCCTCCAGCCATGAATATTCTCTGTCCAACAGCCTTCCCTCTACTTCCTTCTCGTCTTCTTTTTGCTCCTGTCCTTGTTCCTCTTCCCTTCCTCCTTTCTCATCTCTTCTAATCCTTCCATTCCTTCCCTCCTCCAGTGATCAATATCTTTTCTTTTATCTTTCTCTATCTTTCTTTCTCCATTACTTCTTGTCAATCACTCACACTCTTTTTCCTCCTTTTGCCAACTTCACCCCTCTCTTCTTTTTCTTCTCCACTCTTCAAGTTCCTCCTCGCATCGCCTTTATTTTTTACCTCGTTTCTTCCATCCCCTTCCTTCTCCTCTAGCTCTAGTTCTTTTCTTTTCTCCTCACGTCTTCCTCACTTCTAACTTCTCCAGTCCCAATCGTCCTTCACCCCCCATCTCTTTCGCACATTTTATCCTTTCCTAATTTTACCTGTTCCCTTTTTCCACAACTTTGTACCTGTCCATCCTTTAGCCTCTTGCTCTTCGTTTCATTTTTCTCCTTCCTCTTCTTCCTCCACCACTGCCTACATTTCTTTGCTCGCTCCCCTTCCTGTCCTATCCCTCTCTTTGTCCTCTCACAATACACATTTTCCTTCTCTTCTCGTCTTCCTCTCCTCTCCCTTCTTCTCCACTCCCTAACAATATCTGTCCTTCATCTTTCCTTTTCCTTCCATCCTCTCTCGCTTTCGTCTCTCCTCTCCCCTTCCCTCTCCCATTTTCCTCTCCTATCCTCTGCTTCCTCCTGCAGCGTTAATTCTCTTCTCTCCTTTCTCCCTTCCTTTTTCACTCTAATGCTTGTTTCACTCTCCTTTGACTTACTTTTCAATCTGTTCTCCTCCGCTCACTTCCCCTCCCGTTCCCTTCTTCCTCCTCCATTCTCTTCTTTTCTTCCTTCCCTCCTTCACTTACCAACGATCCCGCAACCCTGTCACATTCACACACACCCACTTCTTCCCTCCAATAATTTTTCGTCAATCTGATGCGCAGTTAAAGCTGGAAAAGTCTATCTTTGAAAGCCGACTGCAGAACGAATGCATTTTTCCCATCGCCTTTCCGCTCGCTTTCACCCACTCTTTCACTGTGTCTTGCTTTTTTCTTTCTTTCTTTCTTATATCTGTATACTGCACTCCCGCCCACTCTGGAAAAATGTTACATAGTATGGTAGATTACTGTTTCATTGCAGTGAGGGATTGTTTTCTATTCATTCATCATGTAAAGAGTTTCTGCTTGCTGCTCTGCTTATAAGCAACATTATCATCACCAGCAGCAGCAGCTGTTTTTAGTTGCATATAAACAGGGAGTTGTAGCAGGGACAAAATTTGTCTTTTATTTTCAATGTGCCATATTAGGTCTCGTTTTCTCTGAACCATGGTCAGTTGGCCTTATTCGGTGAGCCAAAAATTACTTATGGACGAATCCTCAGTAAATAGCAGTAGTTCATTTTTTTGGTTCATCTTGATTGCAGTTGCTGCCCTATTACAGCTATTACAAGAGATTTACCTGGCTAATATGTAGTTTTTTTTTTCGAAATTATGTGTGAACGTGATCAGTAGTTTAAAGATGGTTAAGCAATTACCAACGATAACGAAATTGCATAAGCTGTTAATAAGGGTGAATCATAGGTAGAAATATTAATGAGTACGAAATAACAGAAATATAGGTTACATATATAATTTAAATTGAAGGGTGGCGCCCTCCTGTCACCTAGCAGGGCTGTATGATCAATAAGGTCTAGTTCGGGGGTATTTTTCCTCTTCTGCCATTATCAGATTTAGTTTGAAAGTTATACAAGAACTCTCTGGAGGAAACAGTATGACCAGTTAGTTTAAAGATTTGTGCCTAAGTTAAAGAGAAAGGAAAGATGGTATGAAAATGTCATTATTTAAAAGCACGAATATTTTCATATCCAAAAATGAAAATCAGTTATAGTAGGAGAGGCTTAAGAAAAATGGTAATCAGGAAGAATTTGTACAAGAAAAATACAGTAGGCAAAATTATATCAACCTCTAACAGAATTAGGATATTTTGAACCTTTTTTTTTCGGTAGTTAAACAATTCTAAGATACTTTTCCATGGCATTTTTCTCGCAAATTATTTTTATTTTACTACTGAAGATAACCTAACCCAACCTATCCTTGAAGAGTAAAATAAAAATAATTTGTGACGAATGTGTTATAGAAGAAAAGTGTCTTAGAATTTTCTAAAATATCGAAAAAAATGGATCAGAAACTCGTAATTCTGCTAGGGTTTAAATCGATAACAGAACCGAAAAATACAACGAAGATGGCTGAAATTGAGATAACAGACCTATCTATCTATCTATCTATTGCCAGACGCCTTAATCCCGAACAGGGTGGCCACAAACAAATCGCCTCCATGTCACTCTGTCCCCTGCCATTTCATTACCACGCTCCCAACTCACACACCCCTCTCTCATTTACCTCTCCACTCCATCCCTCCATCTCATCCTCGGCCTCCTCCTCCCTCTCGCCCCCTCCACCTCACTCACATACACTCTCCTCGT
>JAGKTI010011299.1:0-11407 GCA_018397915.1 Birgus latro
TGGAATTAACTTTTACATATAATTTACTATTCAATAAACATCTCATAATTGTACAGTACTTTCATGCACAATTTTTGCCATATTTTAAAATTCGCTGCCGGAGCAATGCACGACATGTTTTCCCGGTTGCTCTCCACTCAACACCTCATCTACATCACGTCTTCCACAGCCTACGGAGAGAGGAGAGGAGCTGGGATCCAGCAGCCGACCATGCCAGACGTCAGAGCTGACGAAAACGCCTGCGACCCGTTGAGGGGGGCTAAAAGTCAGCCACAGGTTCCTGCAACCCCAGAAGATCAAGGGGGCTGTGATTTGATTTAACGTGAGTGCGGGGTACGGTTTCATCAAACGCCAGGATACTGGCGTTGATGTTTTTGTGCACCGTTCGGCGATCGTTAAGCCGAATCCACGACACCTCCAACGCTCCCAAGGTTTTTTTTTTTTTTTATGTTTCCGACTCTGGGCATAGGCTTCACAGCCTGCTATCATGGCCCAGCAGTCCTCCTACATACCATGTCACCACTTCGGCGCTAACACCCACCGTCCATATTGAATACATGCTAGGGCTGTCTCATACAGGACTGGTGTATTGGTATTAGCGGGGGTATTTTTACGACATGTCGGCGGGTCTTCTGGTAGATCAGTAAAGCCTGATTTGCTGAATTTCAAATCCTTAAACTGTTCCCTGCTCCAGCGAGGAAGGTGATGGAAAGCGGGTGGACTTTGGTTTGTTTGGGACTCCAAAGGGTCCTGTGGCCCTGGATGTTACTGGGCCGGGAGGTGTGGCCGTGCAGGGCTTTGCTCATGCACGGCGACGTCTCACGGCCCAGGGACATCAGGCTAGGGATCCTGGGAATCCTAAACAACTAAATCTCCTCGTGGAGATGTGTGTTGCGTCGGCGAAGGCTTTTTGTGGGGGTGATAGGGGGCTTTGCGCGTTCTCCTTCCTAAGATCTTTGAGGAGAACGGGCTGCCTTGCCTTGTCATCCCCGAGTGCTTCGCCCGCGACATACACTCGATTCCCCGCCGACGAGGGCGTAGGGTCAGGCAGCGACGATCTGCTGCCGCTCGTCAGACCCCGAGGAAGAGGCTGCGACTCGAGGCTCCCCTCAACAGGGAAACTGCCACTCCCTCTGTTGACGACCCGGCAGTGTCAAAGATCACGATCCAGACCGCGGCACAGGTTGACGAGCAACCATCGATGACGGAGGAGGGGCAGGATTCTTCAGATACTGCCTCCACGGCCGAGGAAGCGTCGACCGGCTCCTCGGCCGAGGAGGAGATTCGTGAGTCCTCCCCTCCTCCAGCAGCAGAGGGCCCTCCATCTCGCCGTCCAATCATCGACCTCAAGAATTGGCTAGATGTAGCCTCCTACCGCCACTTCCTGACCCTCGATGCCCACACCCGGTCGTACCAGCTCGGAGCCACGACCTACACCACCCTCTACGACCTGCTCCGGGCTGCCGACATGGGTGAGGAGATCAGACCCATCCTGATCATTCGCGGAGAAGAGGCACGTCTAGCCGATCTGAGAGCCATCTATCATATCGCAGTGTTGCCAAAGGTATCAGATGTAAATGAGCTAGATTGAGGTCTGAAATGCGCTAGAAATGCGCTAGGGAAACGTTCGTCTCCCCGTCCCTGGTAGTAAGGGTTATGATGATGATGATAATAGCAATGATTATTGTTTTGATGATCATAAAAAAAAGTAATAATGGTAACAAACAGTACCGCTGTTGCTGCTGCTACTGTAATGATACTAAATATCAAAGAAATAGGGTAATAATGAAGATAATTATAATATATGTATTTATGTAATTATTTTTACATACTATCAATGAGAGTATATGTCTATAATGTCTATGCTCATTACTCACCCTTAGTTGAGGGAAAAAATTATGGTGTCCTCTAGATCCTCGTCAGCTTCCTCATTTAATAATTCGGATGAACAGTGCGGTGCAGGTTCTGATGAAGTACTTGCGGTAGCTCATGACGATTTTGTTTCACTGTATGTTGCCATTGTTCCTATTTGCTTAACTACTACTTCTGGTAGTTCATATGAATAGCAACATTTTCCCACTCTCCGCAGGCCACTTCTCACAGTAATAATGGCACTAACGGATTTTGAGTTTAGCCGGTTTCTGAGCTTGCTTTTAACTATGTTTATTTGACTAAAGAGCCTCTCAACTTCAGCATTCGAGTGAGGGAGTGAAAGTATATTGAGTGCCAGCTCAGAGAGATCATGAAAACTATTTACTCCTATTGCATCCTTGTAACTAGCGACTTCAGCCCAAAATTTGACCGTTGATGTAGTTTCTTGCCACCGAACAACTGTTAAATTTCGCCACTGACTGTCAATTTTGTCAATTTGTTCAGAAAGATATCCCAACACTTCAGCAATTTCTATTACAGGTTCTTTAACCACTTTCAGACACTCTTCAACCGAAAACAAAGACATCTTCTTCAAGATTCTGAAGTTATCTGGTAGTCTGTTTCGTAATTCATCACACAGTTTGACAGCGCATGAAATGCAACGATCACGAAGTTGTCGCTGACCTTCTTGTGTCAGATTTGAGGTAGAACACGTCTTTTCGAATTCATAGCCCAAATATGCTCTGGGGTCAATGTAACTGGCAGTGCTAATATCTGGCAGTGGTATTCATATTACGGGAAGTTGGGAAGTGTAAAGGGGAGACTTAGTTACCCAACATCAGAAGTCTCCACAAGTCCTACGGTAGGCGATGAGTGCTAAAAAAAAACATCCCAGGAGAAAGCTTAAGATGGGTGCCATATGCATATGTAATTATAATATTATAGGACTAATAACTGATTGTTGGCAAATATTTTTAAAAAGTCAGTCGAAGCGTGAATATCCCCGCGGGATGGGCACGGCTCGCCTCCAACAACCCCGCGGTTTAAGGGTTAGTGGCATACGAAGCCAAGGATGGGCACACAGAACAGCTGGCTGTATGTGTGCATTATGTTCCACCAGAAGGTAACATCAAGGAAGGTTTCCTTTGCCTGAAGAAACTGGATGGCTATGGTGCAGAAGCGGTCACAAATGCAGTCAAGCAGGTTCGTGTGTCCAAAAACATTGCTAACCTGAAAGTTGTCGCCCAAACATATGACGGTGCAGCAGTGATGAGTGGATCTGTTCAAGGGGTGCAAGCTTGTTTCTGGGAAAAACATCCAGAGGCTGTCTATGTGCATTGCTATATACATGACCTAATTCTGGTCCTTTGCCACACCTGCAAGGCCATTCCTGGAGCCAGTTATTTTTTTTATCTGCTTGAAAGCCTCTGCTCATTTTTTAGTATGTCTACAGTGAGCCACGACCAGTTTGCTGCCGTTCAGAAAGAGCTCCACATTGAGCAGAGAGAACTTATACAAATATCAAACACCTGATGGTCACGTCAGTTGTCCCCTCTTAATGCACTCCTGAAGAATTTTCCTGCTGTCATGAAATCTCTTCAGAAGATCAGAACACCAACAGCACTAGGTCTGCATTCAAAATTATCCAGACTTCCTGTGGTCTACCTGATGGTTGTGTTTAAAAAGTTGCTTGGCATCATTGAAGGGTTTCACAAGGTTCTTCAGAAATTAACCGTTGAGTTGGTACCGGCACTGCACTACAAAAGTGCAGTCCATGACACCCTTGTTAACCAGTGAACTGCTCAGATGGCTGAAGAGATCTATGCCATGAGAAAGGCAGCATGTGAGGAAAACAACATCCAGGAGTCTTCTCTTGGTCCGAGAAGGAAACAGAAGAAGAAGATGGATGACTTTGTTGTGGAGGTGCCCTGTGGTTCCAGATCAGATCTGCTTAATGATTCAGAACATCTCAGGCAGAGACTTTTCTACCCTTGCATCAGTTGAGTGACCAATGAGCTGGAGAATCGTTTTACTAGTGCTGGGAGAGAAGTCATGATTGGCATCCAACCATGTCACCCGGCCTCTGAAACCGTCTTGTGCATGCAGTCCCTAAAGAAACTAGCCTCGCAATACAACATCCAACTAGTCTGAGAAGAGATCATGGTGGCAAAAAGCTTTCTGAGTAGGAAGGGGTCAGAAGCCATCCCAGACATTCTGAGTGTGTTCAAGCTCCTTGATTCCATAATGTTCCCATCACTGGAGACGATCTTACAGGTGCCCCTTACCATCCTGGTCAGTAGCTGCAGTTGTGAGCGATCATTTAGTGCTCTTCGCCGACTACATACTTGGCTTAGGCACACCAGGGGCCAGGAGAGGCTCAGTGATCTAGCAATGTTGTCAGTTGAGAGAGAGTTGGTTGAAAGCCTTGATTAGGAAAAAGTGATTGACGCATTCGCCCAACTAAAATCAAGACACCACACCCGGATCCTTAGTCCCCAGAAAATAAAATAATGAATATGTTAAATCTATGTATAAAATAAATTGATCAATAACATGTGCTTATGATCTAATCATCACATCAAAAAATGGGTGATTTGGTTGGATATTGCTTGGCATATGCTGATTGCATCCTTTTTATGAACAGAACAGGAGAGAGGAGGGGAGAACAGAAGGAGAAAGCAGAGGAGGTGAGGAGTGCGACAAACGAACGAGACACCAAAAGAGCTTCTGCAGAGAGGAGGGGAGAACAGAAGGAGAAAGCAGAGGAGATGAGGAGTGCGACAAACGAACGAGACACCAAAAGAGCTTCTGGAGAGGTGAAGAGGAGGGTATCAGATGAACAAGACAGAGTTAACTCACTTTTGTCACAACTCAGATCGTACTCATTGTATTTTTATTTCATGTAGCGAAAGTTAGCTTTAGCACCTAACCGGAACCTTTTGGAAGAGCACAGTACTGTCTCACATCTTATATTCATTTTACTCTAAAATAACTTGAAAATTATTCGGTGAAAATCTATAGATTTCCGGGTAGGGCTGAGCCCCCAATATTTCAAGATCCTAAATACGCCCCTGCTGGCAGCTGATTGGTTGTCCGAGTGCATTCATTATTAATGATGCATTTTAAATTATTTTCATTATAAAGGTTGCAATAACCCTTTCGCGATAAGATTACCGAAATAAAATACTATTTATAGTTATTTGCATATGTTAGTTTAAAAACCGGCCCTTACAAGTTTATCAGATGGTTCAGACACGTTGAAATTTGTGAATTCTCTGGGCAAATCAAAACCCATTCAGGTAAAGTTTTACGAGTACCTTGTTTTTTTCACCCATGTTCAGGCAAATTCAGGTAAATTGTCATTACTGGAACATTTTGTAAAATCTAAATTAGTAAAACATCGAAATTCCAGTAACAATGACTGGTGGACACTAATGAAGAAATATTGTATGTCGCCGTCACTTTTAAAAATCCCGCAGCCCGTACCTTGTCACAGCTCTGTAAGGTGTATCTAGAAAGTGGAAACTAGTAGATACATAGAAACTTACTGGTGCGACAGCAAAACGCTCTAAAGTAAATTTTAATACTCGTCTGCATAATCAAGTGAGACAACTCATGAGCAGCCTTCCCTACCCCCTTCGCCATATTTGCTGGGCTAGATTTTAGAAACTATATCCGTAATGACGTAATTTACCTTAATTTACCTGAACATGAGGGAAAAAATCAAGGTACTCGTAAAATGTTACTTGGACATGTTTTGATTTCTTCTGAGAATTCACAATTTCAAACGTGCCTAGACAATCTGTAAACTTTGGACGACCCGGTCTTTAAATTAATTTATGCAAATAACTATATATAAAATTTTATTTGGGCAATCTTATCGTCAAATGGTTATTGTAACCCTTTCAATAAAAATAATTTGTAATGCATTGCTAATAATTAATGCACTAGGACAATCAATTGCCTGCCAGCTTTCAGAAGCTTAAGGCTTATTTCTTCTTAGAGTATATCAAATAAGCTATATCCCCATCACCTCGAACACTATCACTGTTACTAGAACCATGTCCATCATCATCATCATTAAGGCTATAATCTGGGCTATCAATGCTGTCATCACTAACACAGCTATTTTCCTCAGAAGTATCAAGGCGTCGTTTACCTTATTGCTAAAGAACGACTTCACAAAACAACTGTTTTTATCCATTCATGAGCGCCCGGGAATACTTTCATCATTATCACAAGAACAACGGGACATTGTTACCTCAGTAATCACAAACGAAACTCCATAAATTTTGCAACAGATGGCTGTAAAACAGCGAAAATTCCTTTTCGCGTGCTACGAACAGAGCACAATGGTAGGGACTGACGGATGACGTGGGAAAAACTTCCACCAAACACACCGCCACGTACAGCCATCTGATCAGTAAGAAGCCCGGCTACGTTCTCATTGGCCACAGCCAACACAGGCACACACAGCAAAGACGCACTCCTCTGCTCCCATACCACCACCACAGCTGGGTGCTCGTTGCAGTCTTACGTTTCGCGGTCAGTCCTGGGCGAATGGCGAGTAGCTAGCATAAGTACGATGTACAATACTTATTATTTTTTTTGAAGGACTTTCACCCATACCTCCAATGGTGGAAAGTGTTCTCATCCAAGGCCACATTATAGAGTATGGGTGAAAATAGTGTTATTCAACAAAAACGCATTTTCGGGCCGGTGGTCTGTGAACCTTCTCGTTGCACAGCCCCTCAATAATTGTCCCAGTGCAGAATGATTAATGTTGTCACAAGGTTTACACAAAGTAGTACACGCCCTGTCTCCCGCATTTGGCATTTATGGGCTTTATGAAAGAAGCTATGCAAAACTCATCGATAAGGGGAAGCTTGTGTGTGTGTGTGTGTGTGTGTGTGTGTGTGTGTGTGTGTGTGTGTGTGTAAAACACGAAACTCACCCAAACCACTGAGGTAACCGCCACTATGCTCACAGCATCGACTATACTGGACATCGTGTTCAGCACAAAAGACTTCGCTTTTGTTCCTTAATACTTATCTCCTCATGTCCATATCTATCTCCTAAGGTAATGATCAAAGGACCTATTGGTGACCAAGGCAACTTCTTACTTAAATTTTAAATGTAAATCTATGCTTGAACATCTGTACCTCTTAAAATGGTGAACAATTTTTTCCCTCTGTCTGCATCACAAGTATTGACTTTGGTCTCCAGGTAAACCCAAGCTTTTTGCTTTTTTTTTTTTACCAAGCATCTGCTCATGGTCATGTACTGTATATAATAAATTACCAATTACGTCCAGGGCAACAGCTACCACAATTAGCAAAAAATCCAAATAGAATTCTGGTATACAAACTAATTTGCACTGAGATCCAGGATGCACATCTATCTATCGACCTTACATTACAATAGCAGATGCTACTACTATTGTACAATATTTGGATGTAAAAAGGGGTACTTTAATCGTGATGAGTGTGCAATTCAAGCCATATCTCGCAAATAAGAACGCTCATAATTTGTAATGATAATACTAATGCTTGTGATGGTTAACAAATTGATAGCAGTAATGATGGTGAGAGTGATAGTAATGATACGTGACAGTCGTTACTGTGGAAATCGTTCATCATTTATATATAAAAGCTAAACCATGATTGGATGTGTCAGCCTTGGTCAAATAACGGCCGCTTTCCACGTTGCTCTACCTCTAGCAGCCCCTCTACTCAGTCCCCTGCTCCTGAAGTCGCACTCTGTGACCTCGTCCCAGGCCTTTTTCCATCTTCCTCTAGCAGCTCTACCCTCTGTGTCCACATCTCTCACCCTCCTCACCCTGTTGTCATCCTCCATCCTCTTCCCATGCTCAAACCATCTCAGCCTACACCTTCTCATCACAACACTAATAAATTCTTCACTGGAAATTCTGTTTCCACCAAATAAGTCATTCAAGGACGCATTACACCTCCATGTAATCAATATCAACTCTGTACGTTTGAGACAATCCTCTTCCTTTACAGTTAAAGTCTCAAAACCGTGCAGCAGAGCTCTTCTAACAGATGCCGCATACAGACTCCTGAACATAGGAGAACCCTCTCTATGTCAGGGGAGGCACAACTCCCTGAACTTCTTCCAACCACTCTTTGCCCCTACCGGTATAAAAATTATTGACATGCATTGCGCGCACACACAAACACAAACACACACACACACACACACACACACAAGTTACTGGCAATCTGGGGATAACTCAGACTAACAAGCACTTCAGCCAGACCCTGATGACACCCGGTGGAGGCGAGGAGGTGAAGTTATGAATGTGGCGGGAAGGCAGCAACTAGCACGCGGCACAGGCAAAAAACAAGGAGAGAGAGAGAGAGAGAGAGAGAGAGAGAGAGAGAGAGAGAGAGCTGTGACAGTCGGGGTAAATAAGAAATGACAGAAAATGGTAGCATAGTCGTCACAGTATATTAGGGTGGAGGTCCCACACTGCTCTAATGTTCGCCATAAACACCACCACACTGTCCATGGTCCGCGATGTGCAACACAACTCTCATTAGGGCTAATGCCACCTAGATAGCTACAGGCATGAGTCTCGCTCCCGTGACACCACGGGGGCAAGTGAACGGCGTCTAATTTTCCACTCTTTCTTTTTTCGCTGCCGTATACCTTTACAATAGTTATTAGTTTTACGTCATTATATCATCTCCTAGTTCCATTGGTTCATTCCATATGCTACTGGTGTCTTCTGATGTAAGCAGTATTCACCCAAATTGTTAGATGTATACATTAGTTGTATATACTGGGCAGAGAAGCACTCAGTGGTGTGCATCTCTCCGACAAGTACAACGTAATTTCCAAAACACTTTTCATAATGGCTTAGGTTTTCTCTTCACTAATTAGTGTTTTGCAGAAAGTGTTTTGTGGATTCAGAATCTGTAATACGATCCAGATTGGTCCAAAAAGTTAATCGATTGTTCCCTGGGACTATCTACCCACCAAATTTGGTCCAAATAGCTCTTTTTAGTTTTTGAGTAATCCTTTTAACAAACAAAAAAAACTAACATACAATCACATAAACAGGGGTGAAAACATACTCTCCTTATAGGAGAGACTAACAATACAAATTCCATAATCGCCTGGGAAAATAATCACTACTACAAAGATAATACACAGATGCAATGACCACACACACACACACACACACACAATAATAAGTACTAATACTATATATTGATATGTACAGTACCTGCAGTATCAGTAACCTTGTACTGTACATATTAGTCCAAGATCTGGCTATAGTTCTGTAGCAAAAACTGAGTGCAGCTTTTATTTTTTTCAGAAATGTTTAGTAGGTGTCTTAGTAATTCTGACTTGGGTAGACATCCGCCACCTGGTAGGTTTTCCGGCTATGACGTCATCAAAGATGGCGGCCGCTCGATCACAAAACTGGTCATATCTCTGTTAAATCTGGCCCGATTTGCTTGAAATTTTCAATGTTTCTACTAATACGATCTTTTCATGTTTTATTAATATATCGTATTTTTGTTCGCAGGTTGCTGAAATGAAATGAAAATATCGATATCATAAAATTGTCAAGAGTGTCTAAAGATAGTGTATCACACTTCAAAGCAAGTTAAAAACGTTGCATCATACATCATAGACGTAATGATAGTGTGTTAAGTACTGAAAATGGCAGGGAAAAAATCAAGGCAGGTGCAAAAGTGCGAAATGACATTGTTACTAACCGTTTGAACTCACTAAGTGATGCAGCAGTGTTTTGCTACCACATGAAGTAATGCATGCTATAGACATTATTGTCTTATGAAGTCCCTTTTAAAGAATCAGAGTGAGAAGGAAAGAATAGAAAATGAAGATAAAGCGATCACTTTTCAATTGGCTGAAGAGGAAAGTCTTAGGAATTCTGCAAGAAAACGAGCACGACACCACAGTCCTCAAGCAAAAGTTACTTCAAATTTAGACCGGGTGTGTATTATCTGTAACCAGAAATCTCATAAGCAAATTTACCAGGAGCGAGTACTCAAGAGCTGAGAAGTTTTTGAAAGCCACTTCGTACTTACAAGATGATGCTTTCACTCGTACTTTGATCTGCATGATGTCATGCAGTTCACTAAAAAATGGGTCACGACATACGTACGCTCTTTGCTTCCAGCCATCCATGCATTATCTGGAGCGGACTACACAAATAAGTTTGGTACCACGAAAACAGCTCTTAATATGCATCAAGAGCATATTTGGAAAACTTTAGAGTGTCTCCTAAGTAGGAAGATATAGAAAAAAACTTCAACTGCAGAAGAATACTTAGTGTATTTTTATGAAAAGGGTAATTTTGCAAATCGTAAAATGAACTCAGATTGTGGCTGTACCATCATGGACAGAACACAGACACTGAAGATTTGCCACCCACAGAAATGCCAAGAGGTCATACTTTTGTACATATCTTCAACGTCACTGTATTGATGACATGGTTGTTCAACTACACCCTTGCAAATTTGGTTTTGAAATGAAAGGAAAGGAGTTGGTACTACAAACTAACTTAAAGAAGTATCTCAATAAATTTATTGTGGCATGTAGCTGTATAAAATGTGCCAAATCTTCTTGTACTTGCAGGACAAATGAGGTTACCTCTTGTTCCTTTAGTAAAGGGGTCGGTTCCAACTTGCAGAAACCTTTTTTGATAAAATCTGAACGTGTTAGTTAGACTATCACTCTGTAAATATTCATTCTTATGACATTATAATATGTTATAGTATAGATATATCTTTTTGTTGTATTAAAAGAATGAATTTTAAAAGAGTAATAAAAATGACAAATAAAAATCAAAACAGTTATCAAAGCATTGTTATTAACCTTATAAATATTAACTTATTTACCCAATTTCCATGCCAGTATTAAAAGAGATATGACAAGTTTTGTGATCAAGCCGCCGCCATCTTTGATGACGTCATAGCCGGAAATCATACCAGCTGACGGATGTGTACCCAAGTCAAAATTGCTTACAAAGATATATATATATATATATATTTGTGTGTGTGTGTCTGTCTGTCTGTCTCTGGGCATAGGCTTCACAGCCTGCTCCCAAGGCCCAGTAGTCCTCCTACATACCATACACCTCTGTATATGTCACCACTTAGGTGCTAACATCCAGCATCCATACTGAATACAGGCTAGGGCTATCTCATACAGGACTGGTGTATTGGTATTAGCCGGGGTATTTTTACAACATGTCGGCGGGTCTTCTGGTAGATCAGTAAAGACTGATTTCATGAAATTCAAATCCTGAAACTGTTCCCTGCCCCAGCGGGGATTTGAACTTGGGTCCGGTAGGACTGCAGGCCACCTCTCTACCGATTGAGCCACCGCGTCCCCAAGCCTACTAAACATTTCTGAGAAAAATTCGCCCTACTCAAATTTTCCTACGAACTATAGCCAGATCCTGGATGATACGGAATGCATTATGCTATCAGCTAATACCACGGTTAATAATACACACACACACACACACACACAC
>JAGKTI010011299.1:16427-26684 GCA_018397915.1 Birgus latro
GAAAACATTATGTAGGGCACCAGTTACCTTCTAAGTTACTGTTGACTGACTTGACACTTGCTAATTAGTATATTGGGCATATATTGAATGATGTATGATATAATCATTTCTATGTAGGTGCTACTAAATCATCTCATTCAACCCATGCAGAGAGAAGTAAAGATCAGTGGATAGCTTGCTTACAACACTTTTATTTTATTACTAACGGAATTCTTCCTTTCAGTGCTTAGAGTATTCTGAAAGTGTCAGAGCAGACTGACACTGTGAAGTTAGTTGGTCATTTCAAGCCTCCACCATAAAAAAAAAAAAAAATCTGAAAGTATTCACATTATTGTTCAATTATATCAGTATCAAGATTCTTGTCAGAGAAGCGAAATGTACAGTCACAATGCCTAGCTTCTTTATCCGTTAGGGTAAAATGTTGTAGAAATGCTTGTGGAACAAATACACAAGCCTGCGAACCAAAAGTAATTAAAGGTTGTCCTAACTATGAGAATATTTATTTTGGGGGGCTTATAAGCACAATAAAAAATACATTTAAGTTGTTTCCATCACAAAACATTTTAACAGAATATATAAAAGGAAATTTAATTAAAATACAGCAAATTATAAGTTTCAAACGGTCTATACAATAATACTGCAAATTATCTAAAAATGAAAATATATAGTCAATGTTTATCTGAAAATGAAAATATATAGTCAATGTATTTTTTTACCATATAAAGGACACAACATTATATACTCCATTACTCACATATAACTTCTCTAGTTTTTGAAACTTTTTATTTTTTTTTTTTGCTTCAAATCTTCGTTTCGTGACTAGTCGTTTGTATACTTTTTCCGGTGTGTCCCTATTATTCATTGGGCAGTAGTCCGCCATCATACTGACATCGCTGGCAGGACACAAACATATCATAAAACACTACATAATAGCTAGTGACATATGTGTTGATGATATGTAACATAGAGGTTTCAGGAAAGTCATGCCTAAATTCGAGAGAACTGGAGGAAACAGCAGTAGAAACTCTTGCCAAGGAATGTGGAACACAGCGCAACGTGACATCATCCAAATCCACATAACACACCTGATGGATATCACCAGAGATTCATACACGTGCCTACAAACATGACCCAACAAGTCATACATGGGGAAAATTGGAGAGACGGGACAGAAGGATTTGGGACGCGATAGGAAACAGGAGAGGCACTGTGGAAAAGGAAGGAGTACAGGGCACGGCGTTACCTAGCATAAATCACTCTCACCTTAGTACTGCTCTTGTCAAGATAATTCCATTGATAATAAAACTGCAATCAAACCCCAGACTCATCTTTAAATTTCTCCTGCCATCCACGACAAGGCCAACTTGAAAATTCTTTCCTCTTACAATCCAATTATCTACCATTTTTCGAAACGATCTGCTGCAGTTACGAGATCACAACGTCCCTGGCACCTTCTTTCCGTGTCTTTGATATCCTGATGGAATCTATCACCGTGTTCTTCACTCACCGATACAAGATTTCGGGGAAAAATTCCTTATACGAATCCAAAAAGTGAACTTTGAGACTCATGTTGCAACCAACTCCTTAAACGTGGCCAACAAATTTTTAACAATTTCATTGTAATTTGGATCCCTATTGTTAACAAAAAGAACATTAGAATTTATTTTTTTGAATGAAACCCAAGCCTCTCGTTCCATGTCGTTCATCACACCATCAAATTCTGCATCAGAAATCAGATTTCTCATTTCAGGTCCAGTAAATATGCCCTCTTCCAATTTAACTTAGGAAAAAATAACAGGAAACTTTTGGCACAACTACATAAAAAAGGCTCCATCTTTTGATAGGGCTTTGACAAACTGCATTATTAATCCAAGCTTGATATAATATGGTGGTAGCAGCACTTTAACTGGATTCACCAAGCTACAGTAGATCTGATGATGTTTTCAGCACCAAGCTCTAGATTTTTTTTCTGTCTGGCCATCCCTTCTGAACCCAGTGTAAATCCTTGGCTCTGCTGTCCCACTCACAAAGGAAACGTGGGAATTTTGTATACCCTGACTGCTGACCCGGAAAGATACACAGAACGTTCAGGTCCCCGCATATGAACCAACAATGTGTATTATAACTAATTTTCTCAAAAAGATTTGCCAAATTCTGGTACATTTCTTTTCAAATGCACAGAATGAGCAACAGGTATTGATGCATATTTAGTATCATTATGTATAAGTACCCCTTTCAGGCTTCTTTTAGATGGATCTCTGAATAGTCTCCTCTCTTCTGCATTATATTCTCCGCCAAATGTCTGCATGAGGCTACTTACATCAGTCCAGTAAACCAAGGATCCATCTTTCTTGAATTATTGTGCAAATTCGTTTTCTCTATTTCTGTACCAAGAGAAATTTGTATCTGGATGTAATAAGTTTTCATCTTTTAATCGGGATCCCAGAGCTTTACAGCATCTTTGGGAAGACCGAGGTCTCTCACTAAATTATCAAGTTCATCCTGAGAGGATGGCTGTGGCTCATTGCCTCACTATCTTCCTCTGAGTGAGTTTCTACATAATCAAGACCATCAGATGAAGTAGGGACTGGTAGATCAGGTCCATGTGGTACAGGTCTTATTGCTGATGGAAGGTTAGGATAAGCAATTTCTTTCTGATTCTTTATGTTGTGTCCTTGAATTTTTCAGGAACATAAATAACAATCATTACTATGATTTTTGAGTTCCCTTCATATCACCAGAATACCAAAAGCAAGAGCCTTCTTTTTACGTTTTGTCAACTGACTTAGTTCCTGAACACAAAAGAGCAGACACCATGAGGGGCCCACTTATTGTCCTGGCCACCATGTTTTGTTACCAAGTATGCATAATAAGCCTTCTTTACAAAATATGTTACATTCTGTTTTTTTTTTCTGTACAAATTTTTCACAAATGTAGCGAAAAAGATCAGGACTGTTCACACAAGCTCTAGATGCCATAATACAGTATAATCATTAAAAGTGTAAAATATATATACTGTATACATTTTTTTTAGGAAAAAAATAAATAAATATCTCTACTTCTTCAATAAAGCACCACTATTTTCGATAAATATCACTGTGATAAAAAAAAAAAAAGTAAACACTCCACTGAAAGTAATATACAGGCGCTCTGGTCAACACTTTTGTGGTCTTTGGATGCAGATATGCCTCAATTTGAAAGTGTTCAACCATCTCTTTAGACTCGGATCTGCGTCCAAACAAAGAACTATTCACCATAAATCAGGAATTGCGTCTAGCATCCTGAAATTTGGTCTCATATTAGCCCGATTCATTTTGATTCATTTCTAGTTCGGTGATAAAATTCTCCTTCATGAGATAATTCGAAAACATAACCGAAAAAAATTAGAAATAAAAGTGGCATAATCATTCTTATGCGCTCCTTCAACTTAGACTTACCAAAACAGTAATACCTCGATATAAGATACCCCTAGATGCGATACCCCGGCTTAACGATGAGGGTAGAAATACCACCATACCTCACCTAATGATGGCCAAACCCTGGTTTAATGATGGGTTTTTATTTTTTATTTTTACTGATTCTGATCATATTTTAGTCTAAAATTGTGTGTTTAGGTTGATATATAAACGGTTTTTAGACTTACATTAATGTGTTTTAGCCATATGTGGGGTGAATATTGTCATTTTGGGGTACAGTTAACTAAGCTTGATTTTTTCCAGAGACTTATATTTGACGATTTTCAGATTTTATTTGTTGCTTATAGTGAAATATTTACAGGTGTTAGCTTAGGTTGGCCCCGTTGACAGCTGTTTGGCCATTTAGATTGGCTTTAAACTTATTTTTGGGCTCATTAGGGTGGGTTTTGGGCTTGGTTTGGGGGGAAACCCAAGGCTGGTAAATGCTCCACATTACTTCACATGTTAAAATTAGCCCGATATACGATACCCTGCCTAACGATGGGGTTTTACCTAACCAATTAAATCGTTAAACTGGGGTACGCCTGTATTCTACTTTAGGCAATATCACTTTCGATATTCTTTTATCATTTCTACAACGTCACAGCTTTCTAACAGTATACAAACAAATCTACTAAACCAAATACTTCAGGGTGAACAAATGATCAGAATTTTTAAAAATCGAGCGTGCGGATTTTATATAAGCATTTTTATAGACAAGGACTGTGGAAAGAATATTTGGAGTAGATGGGACGTTGCTGAATGCTGTGAAGAGTATGTATGAGGGTGCTAAGGCTGCAGTGCGTGTGGATAGTCAACTGAGTTAATTTTTCTACTTGAAGGTTAGATTGAAACACGGATGTGTCATGTCTCCATGGTTGTTCAGTCTGTATATGGATGGGGTTATAAAAGAGATACAAGGTAGGGCAGTGGATGCTGGAGGAGCCCTAATGCAGGGCTGTGTTTGGAAACTCCCTGTACTGTTGTTTGCAGATGATACTGAGTTGTTAAGTAAAGAAGAAGGAGAGCTGCAAGGCTTGGTGGATGAGTTTGGAGGAGTGTGCAAGAAGCGGAATCTAAATGTGAATGTAGAGAAGAGTAATGTTATGGTCTTCGAGAGAAGTGAAATCAGTGAATGTACAGTGAGGTTGGATGAGGGGGAAGTGGAAAATGTGAGTGCATTTAAGTACTTGGGTAGTGTGATGAATAAGGATGGGAAATTAGAGGGTGAAGTGCTTGAAAGGGTACAACAAGGAAGAATAGTTGCTGGTTCCTTGAAACCAGTGATAAGAAACAGAGAAGTGAGCATGGAAGTGAAAAAGTTACTACATGACAGGATTGTGATACCAGCTCTAATGTATCTTGTTCTATAAAGTCTTAGATTTCTAATGGTGTAAAAACAATTCCGCTAGTCCAAACATTTTGCAGTGAAAAAAAAAATATTGGAAAAGAAAAAAAACTTAAGCACGCTGCAGGGTAGGAGGGAGGGAAAGTGAGGTGGGGGGAAAGTAGGTGGGTTCTTGCCGGCTGCAGGAGGGTTGGACTGAGAAAGTGCTGAGTCACCCTGAGATATGTTTGCTACTATCCAATACTGGTATGGCTAATCACTGTGTTGTGTTCCAGCTATATTCTGGCCTATTGTAAATAAAATAATTGCGCTGTTTTAACCTCTTTGCACCCCGTATCCCTAGTATGGGAAGGAACTGGGCATTTTCAAAATCTAACTAGAATGGCACTCAGTAGAGCGCATACCTCCGCCAAGGCCCAACATGCAGCTGAAGAAACACTACCCTCCTATAAAAGCAAATTTAAATCCGGTAGATTCGTAGATACCAACATCCTAAATATGCCTGATTTTTTTCATCAAGATCCATGCAATATTCACTGAAAATTTTACGAAAATGTCGAGAAACGCCTTATCTCGCAATGTTAAAGAAAGTGAAAACAAATTTCTCGACCCGTACCTTTATCCGGACCCGCACCAAAATTTAATAGAGTCTATTTTGGGCCAAGGCCCATTCTTCTATCAAATTTCGTGGAAATCCGTCCAGTAGTTTTTGTGTAAACTTGCTCACAATCCAACCAACAAACAAACAAATGGACAGGGGTGAAAACATAACCTCCTTGGCGGAGGAAATAAAGAAGGGAATCCCAGGGTAGAGTCCTATGAGCTTCGCGACTACGAGCGGACAGGAAGAGGGGTACGCCTAGCACTCTTCCCGCATAATCCCTCGCACAGGAACTGTGGGAGCTAAGGTGTTAAACATGTAATTTAGTATTAGAATATACTAAATTCAAACACATTATTATTGTAATAAAATATCCACATGTAAATAATTATACATTTCGAAATGGTAAAAAAATAGCAAAATAATAATAATAACAATAATAATAATAATAATAATAATAATAATAATAATAATAATTGAAAACTAGAAAAAGGGTTTTCTGAAAAAAAAAAATTGTTACATCATGGAGAAAAATGGCTTTCATTTTTTAATTCTTCTCCCAAAAATATATAAAAATCGCATTAAATAAATAAAACAATTTTATCAGTGTAGACATATGATTTTGGCAACTAATCAGACACTTACCCATATATACACACTGCTGAACCCACAATATCCATTCACCTGGCTTTGTTTCACCTTGTGTTTCACTTCCTTCTTACCATGCAAACTAGGGGTTGTGACTGCATGTACTGAACATGTTAGCGTTTTCAAAACTAAGTAAGCAATACAGGCTGAAATACAGGTCAGTACACTACATCAAGGGGGATTTATGGTCATCAAGTAGTTCTAGCAGTGGGATGGTTCAACTGCTCGTTTAGGTTCAGCCCTTGTGTTTTAGGTGGACTTGTCTGGGCCTAAGCCATCTAATATTCATAGTCAGGCAAATGATTTTTTTGTGTGTTTAATCTGAACTACCGAATTGTGATAAAGTGAATCATTGAAGCTGATGGTAAAGCCTTGTGCGCTGGGAACTCAGGGAAGACCTAGTGGGATTGTTTGAGAACTGGCTAACCAACCAGTGCCAGAGAAGAAGTAATTGCTGGAGAAACCTCGGATTGGCCATCAGGTTTGATTCTATATCCACTATTATTTATCACCCACACCAGTGACAGATGTGAGTATCGTCACCCTAAATGCAGAACTGTGGACGACATAAAGCCAAGAGGAAATTCCTCATCCCTTAAAAAGATAGATGGACTACATAGGTGCTTGGTTAAAACAGGGATGTTGTTGACCTTTGTCAAATACCAGTTAACCTGGACAGGTACAATGTGGTGCAAATTGGTCATGCAAATCCAAGAACCAACTTCTCTTTGTTGGAAAGTGCAGTCAGCAATACTAACTTGGAGTCAGGCCACTAACAAGTAGTGACCTCAAGTCCCCCAAATAATGAAGTGACATACAATGGGGAACATTAGAACTTCTTAGTCATAGGAAATGGCAGTTTTGGTACAGAGCCAAGGATTTAGCCGTCTCTGTGTACAGTATTCCAGATATTGTACAGCAATATCTGGAATATGCTGTTGAACTCTAAATACTGATGCTGAGGAAGGGAATCCCGAGGTTTGAGAGTACCTAGGAACAGGCAATTAAACAGATTCCATCCATCTTGTACTCTGAATATCATAGACATAGATTGTTGCAGCACTGGGGCTCCATTTATTATAGACTAAGCGTTTACAGGGACAGTTAGCTGAGGTAAAATGAACTACTAGCTCATGCTGGGCCCAATAAGGATTCCTGGGTGGAAGCTTGACTTGAAGCGTAACCGCCATGACACCATACGCAATTTCTTTTATGCATTAGATCTCCATTACCTAGAATTGGGTACCAGTGGAAGCAGTTGAAAACTCCTCAGTAGATTTCCAAAATTAGGCTTGACAAAATTTTGTAACCCACCGAGTCCCGGCAGATTTTCCACCAATGATCCCCCCCCCCAATCCCGGCAGATTTTTTTTTGGGGGGGGCTCAAACCTCCACTTTTGGTGAGAAACATCGAAAATTCATAGAGAAATCGCTCACCAGAGCTTTAAAATACCCATAGAGGCAACAGTACCCTCACATGGCTGCGTGCTTTATGGGGGCCTGGCTCCAGAGAAAACGGTACTATGAGAGGGGTAACTATTCCAAACCACTCATAATCCGTATTTATTTATTTATTTGGTATGAATTTATATGTAGTACAAGAGTATATTGGTTTTCACACAGTAATATAGGCGATATAAGCGCACCTTTTTTGGCGACATTACATGATAATCATTTCTGACTATTTCTTCCTCTAACACTATGTAAACTTTGTCCTCCACATTGTCATCGATTGGGGAATCACACTGGCCTTGAATTTCATACTGTGGCGTGACATGTCTTTACTGGCCAGGTCACTGGTAACAGGTTAGTTCCTGAGACAATTGTGTGGGGGGGGTGAAGGTCACACGGGGTAAGGCATTGTCCCCACCTGGCATCGGGTAGAGGAAGGTGTCCCAAGTATACGTACCAAAAATCACACATGAGATTTGAAAAATGTGCAAATGACGGACCTTGCAATTACAGCATGTTTATATACGTCAGCAGGAGTCACAGTGACAAAACGTCCGGGCACAAATATACGTCAGCGGGAGTCATAGTGACAAAACGTTCGGGTGCATATATACGTCAACGGGACTTGGCAGGTTAAAGCCTAAGTTTAATTAAGGTAAACTGAATGTTTTCCCTTTTCCTATGTTATTTTCGAGCAGGGCCTATGTTACCTTGAATTTCATGCAGGTTCTTTTTTTCGAACCCTCACTGTAGATGGGAGAGGTGGGTCAGGAGAGCCTTCATAGTTACTATAATTTGTTTACTATGTCCGCCAACTTCAATCGTGGTACGTCCTCATTATTGATTGTACAGTAATTGAGGTACTACCTTTAATTAAGTCCTTGTAACACTCTCTCTCTCTCTCTCTCTCTCTCTCTCTCTCTCTCTCTCTCTCTCTCTCTCTCTTTCATGTTATTCTCAACCACATCCTGATATATTTATGAGAAGGAAGTAAATTTTAACCCTTCCTTGGCGCTCAGATTACGTTAAGTGAGAAAGAGAGAAGGTTTAGGGAAATGGGAGGATGGGAGTGAGAGGGAGAGACGGGGACGAAGGGACGAAAGAATTTTGAGAGAAGGGAGGAAAGATTTGGAAGTGGAGCGGAAGGGAAGGAAGGGGTGGTTAAGAGAGAGAGGAGAGAAATGGGCAGAAGGGCTGATGGAAGAAAGGTAAGAGCGAGGAGTGAAGTACAGGAGATAAGGATAGAAGGGATGGTAATAGAGAGGCAGGGATGGCGAGGGAAGAATGAAGAGGAAAGAAGAACGAAGGAAATATGAGATAGCAGAAAGGAAATGGGATGGGGGGATAGTAAAGAAAGGGTAGGACAGGGAAGAGATTGTGAGAGAAAGGTTGAAATGAGGATGGAAGAAGAGAGGTGGTGGTGGGGAAGAGTGTGCAATATAACGGAGGAGCTGAGGGATGGGGAGGTAAGAGTAAGGATGAGGGGGATAGACAAAGAAAGAAGGGGGAAAGAAAGAATGGACTGTGCGAGATAGGCAGAGACAAGGAAGGAAGAAGGACAAGGACAAGAAAGAGAAGAGAAGGGATGGATGGAAAGAACAATGAGAGAGAGAGGGATAAGGAAGAAAGATAGGGAAGGGAGGTGATGGAGAGCTGGATGACAGGGAGGGGTAGAAAAGAAATAAAAATAAGGAGATAGAAAAGGAAGATGACAAATTCGCTTGCAGAACTCTCTTAAATATGAAATTAACTGCATGGCCTCAGCAAGAATAACATATACTCGTATGTCCCTATGTTATTCATCGGGATGAGTCGAACTGTTTCTCTCCTTAACAGAATAACACTGTTTGGCACATACGTCAACAAAATATGAAGGACGTTAATATTAAGAAAGGGGCTTATTTAAGACTCTTTTTATCCTCTTCACTAAAATAGGACTCTTCTTAAACGTAATAAAATTGGCCGACAAACCAGGAATAAGATAATGAAAAATAATAAGACCATTATGGTTTGATGTGTAAAAACTCTTCCCTGTATCTTGGGTTAGAGAGGAGAGGAGGAGGGGCACGGAAGGTTAGTGGGAGAGAGGAGAGGTGGGAGTGATGATGGAAGACCGGGAAAGGAGGTACACACGGTACAAAAAGTATGGCACAGTAAGGGTACGATGATATCTGAAATGATCAGTATAGCTTGTGTAGTACTTGGAAAATTAATTATCATCTGAATATGCATCCAGTAACATTATCAACCATGAATTGTCATTATGAAACTTATCTATGACATACTTATGTAAGCATGTTGGACAATACGGGGAAGTATCATGAAACATTTCTAGAGTCCATCGTCCGAGGTGCCAAACTGTTTCAGGGCAAATGTGCACCGATACTTCTTTTATCGTGTGTACGTACAGTGAAAGAGTGAGGCAATTATACCCATCGTCCACACTGATTCCAATTATATTAATTATATGGCCGGTTTGTTTAATTCTGGACTAATGTGATGGTATTCGCAGGGGTGTAGCATGACCTAGGAACGAAAAAAATAATACGATATTTTTTTATCGAAATTCAAATTATCAAACTGTTCCTTGTCTCAGCCTGAGACTGAACTCACACTCTTCAGAGAAGAAACGACTTATAAACCATTTTTACCATCTCTCTCAGGGAAACGGCATTTCTCCCACTATTGTGCGTCTCTCTTACTGTCGTTGAAAAACCGCAAAAATAAATGAGAGGTTGAAAGAATGCAACACA
>JAGKTI010011300.1:0-10948 GCA_018397915.1 Birgus latro
GTTGTGGAAGGTGAGAAGGATGACAGTTGGTTGTGGAAGGTGAGAAGTGTGAATGCTGGGGGTTGGGTTGTGAGAGGCAGACCGAATATGACCTGGGACAAGGTTGTCGAGTGTGACCTCAGGGATAAGGGACTGAGTATGGAGGTTGCCAGAGATCAAGCAGTGTGGAGAGCTGCCATCAGGTGACCGAGACCAATGCATGCAAGCATGTTGGAGCCCCAGTAAACAATGCCGAATGAAATGACGAGTGCATCACGTATGTGACATGATTGGTAACACAACTTTCTTTATACTGATGCTTCCCTAAGGCACTGTCATATTTGTACAGCAGTGGTACATTTCCTGTTTAAAGCTGTATAATGCAGTCTGGTTTCTGTGATCCTGTATTCTACAACTCCTACACCATATTTCCTAATATTAAGTGACATGGATGGCGACTTTTTTTTTTTTTTTTTTTTTTTACACTACAAGTATAAAGATGATTCTGTTCAGCTACTGTTAGTGGTTACAATATAACATGGAAGAGCTATTTAACATCATCCAGTAGTTGTACTTCTTTGGCTGGTCTTCTAGGTACTTCAATGTTGCCAGCATCCCATGGTATCAAAGAAACATTGCTTCTGTTATATTTGCCACACCTCCATCTGCCACCTTTGAAGAGGCTCTTGAACACTTTCTTCTTGCTGAGGAGTTGGAGCCAAATTTCTACAGGTAATTTATATAGAACCCATTGAATGAACTACAAAATTATTTTCTTTCCATTCTTCAGCATTAGTACTGGATGAGATGACTGTGAAGTGAAAGAATGAGTTAACATGTGATGCACTGGCATTCTGAGAGACTTCACTTTGTGACAAGACAGTCTACATCATATGTACAAAGCCATTGCTCATTAGTGTTTCAGATTTCATAGACAGTGGCATACTTACTATTCTGTGAGGGATATGGTTTGTTATGACAAATGAATTTGAGAGAAAGGTAGGACTGGAAGTTGAGAAAACAGGAGTCAGTGAAACAAGTAAATGGATAAACTATGTATGGAATTGCACTTTTTTTTTCATTTCTTTTTACCTGTGGAACTTATGGAATGACCTTCATCCCATAGGTAATGGAAAAGCAACATAATGAAATGAAGCATATGCTATAGGCTTATGTTTGCCTGTACTCCTACAAAATTTGTGAGAAGTGTTATGCTGTATTACAGTGAAACATGGATTGCAAGTGAGGATACATGCAGTAATGAGAATGTTAAGGTGGATGAGTAGAGTCTCACCAGGTGTGCTGCAAGAGAGATTTTGCATAAGAAATATTAGAGGTAGTGGTAGACTGAGGTGGTTTAAACATGTTGAGGGGAGGATGGGAGGTGGGCTGGCTGGGGAAAGTCACAGATATGAATGTGTAGAGGAAGAATTCCCATAGGCAGACAAGAAAGATCTGTGGTGACCTCTGGGCTAGAGGTTGGAATAGAATGTCTAGAGATTACAATACATGGAGAGGTACCATAAGGTGACCTGCACATACTAGCATGGTCGCTCCTCTCAAAACATAAACATAAATGTTGGGTGGAACTGAGCATTTCAGAGGCATGAATGATGAGAGAGAATTGAGGAATGTGTGTAGAGTGTGGAGTAAGGAAGACAGAAAGGTTTAAATTATGAGTGACTGTTTGGCACATTTAACTGGGCATGCTGTTGATAGTTTTCCTGCTTTTGTACTTTATCTTTCATTGTTTTGTGGATCCTGCTAAGTGGGATAAAAGGTCAGGATGGCAAATGATAAGTGAACGATTGTAGGACCCATTTCACTGGCAATCTTTTCGACTTCTGCTTTATCACATTTTTCTGGATCGTACCATCTTATCCATCTGTGGAAAACATGTTTATAATGCTAATGATATACTTTCTAAATATTAATGTAGCCTCTTCATACAAATATTAATGTAGCCTCTTCATAAAAATATTGCAGTAAGAACTTGCTGATGATTGGGAAATGCTACATGCAGTTGGGAAAGCTGAAAGAGGCAAAAGATTACCTTCAGCGTACCAAGAGTTTTACCATCAAGACTCAAGATGACCAAGAATCAGCTGCTGAGGCAGAGTCTATTCTGAAAAAGCTCTGAGGATATTGTGTACTGTATATCCGTCCATTACAGCCTAGTTTATAGCAGTTGATGTTCAGTTTTCCTACAAAAAATTTCAATTATATATGCCTCAGTAGTGCAGTAGTACAGCTATGGTTGGAGGAGGCTGTGCACCAACATGCCACAGTTTGAATTCAAGAGGTGACTGGAGGTTTTCCAGTGTGTGATTGTTGCAGGCAGGGGACATAGGGTGGTCTTGTTAGACTTACTTGATTTAGAATATGGCTGAGGATGAGATGGGGGGATGGAGTGGAAAGGTATATGAGAGAGGGAAGTATGAGCTGGGGGGAAGGCAGTGAAATGGAGAGGGACAGGGTGACATGGAGGCAATTTGTTTGTGGCCACCCCTCATGGGATTAAGGCATCTGGCAATAGACAAATGGATATAATATGGTAGTGTAGCCATGGGCCCACTCATGCAGTGGCTCCTCTGAGGCTACCAAAGAGGTAATAAGAAATTGGCTATGGTTTTTTTCTTTCTTTTTTTTAAAATACCAAACTTAACCCATACCTCAAAGAGCAGAAAAATAAACTGATACCCCTCTACGCTGGCCGATTTTGGATTTTTTTCCTGGCTAAATGGGCTTAATATATCAATGCAAGATCCCTGGCACTAATAAAGGTAATCAGTAAAGTCACATAGTTGGCTGAATTGAGTTAGATTGGTGCCACTCTACCTCTGAAATCTTCGAGGTTACTGAGAGAGCAAAGCATCTTTGAGCTTGTGAATCGATTGTAGTTTTTTTCTGGCTAAATGGACTTAACTCATTCATTCATCCATTATCCAATCCTGTGTCGCCCCACAGAGAAGCGTAGGAGCCCGGGACTAGGCAAGTTGGTCCTGACATTTAATACATCAATATAAGATCCCTGGCACTAATAAAAGTACAGTAATCACCAAAGTCTGAAAATTGGTTGAATCGAGTCAGGTTGTGCCACTCTACCTCTGAAATCTTCGAAGTTACTGAGAGAGCAGAGCGTCTGTGAGCTCGTGAACCGATTTTTTTTTTTTTTTTTTTTTTTTGGGGGGGGTGGTGGGGGGGGCGGTAAATGCGCTTAATACATCAGTATAAGATCCCTGGCACTAATAAAAGTAATGACCAACGCCAGAAAGTAGGTTGAATTGAGTCAGGTTGGTGCCACTCGACCTCTGAAACATTCAAGGTTACTAAGAGAGCAGAGCAGCTGTGAGCTTGTGAAAACTCACTCACCTCCTGCGCTCCTAAATCAGTGCTGTAATCGTAGCGGAGAAATGTTTGAAGTCAGCGAGATACGTTTTTACCTTCCATTTTACTTTGGTTGCTTGCAATGACCTCTCAATGCTGCAGGACATAGATCTATGTCACCAGCATTTTTGAAGGGGACATAGGTCTACATCGCTAGCATGGTACGGGTTAATACAGCTGTATACAGTGGTATCTTCGACAATGATTCCAAAATCTGAATTACCTTGATATGGGTAATCTGAGAATTAACTGTCACAGTTACTAAGGTCATGAGCACCATACAGGTAACAATTTGTTCAGAATCCTTGAAAATATTCTTGCAAAAAAAATTTCGGTTAAAATTTATAAGTAGTTAAAAATCAAATTAAAGATTCCTAAAAAATACACTAAACAAAGAATTTATACACTACCTTTATGAATTACAGTATGAGGTTCTTTATGTTACAGATAAAATACTTGTAGTAAACTGGTATCTCTATAATGTATATTATATTTTAAGATTTTTATTAAAAATATAGGTACAAATACAGTACTGAATTACAGTACATCCTATAATCCTTTCAAAAATATACCGTATTGATAACCTGTTGCTCTTTTAAAATGGAAATACTGTAGAATGTTAGCCAAAACTGTATAATGATAAAAATAAATCTTACCTTCCAAATGTATCAGAATCACTCCCTTTACACTGTACAAGAAGTTGAAATTTCTAATGGTGGTAGAGAACTAAGTTGGAAACAGCCATGTCTTTTGTGACAAGAGATTTTCTGTATTCATCAGTGCTTTACATGACAAGGGATTTTCCTATTACTGTGTGTGGATCTACAAAGTATGACATGCTACCCAGTAAATGGTTTCATGTAACCCAGGACACCATTTACTTCACCCGGGCAGTTTACCTCATCAGTGAGGGCATACAGCCCCATAATTGCTGTCTTGATAATGCTTGGTGGGGTGGCACCTTGGCACATGAAGAGCTATCATTAAGTAAGAAGAACTGCACATCTATCTCTATCTATTGCCAGACGCCTCAATCCCGAACGGGGTGGCCACAAACAAATCGCCTCCATGTCACTCTGTCCCCTGCCATTTCCCTACCACGCTCCCAACTCACACCCCCCTCTCTCATATACCTCTCCACTCCATCCCTCCATCTCATCCTCGGCCTCCCCCTCCCTCTCGCCCCCTCCACCTCACTCACATACACTCTCCTCGTCAATCTTTCACTCTCCATCCTCTCCACATGCCCAAACCACCTTAACGTGTTTCTCCTAACGCTTCCCATCACGTCCTCAAGCACACCACAACGCTCCTTCACTTCCTCATTTGTTAGTCTGTCTCTCCATGTGACTCCACATGCTCCTGTCAAATAACTCATTTCCACTGCTCTCACTCTTGACTTCTGTCCTTCCAACAGGGTCCATATGTCAGAGTTGGTATCACAATACTGTCATGTAACAACTTTTTCACTGCACATGTTAACACAATAAATGTACTTTAAATGTACTGTACAGTATATGTAAACTTAAAATGCTACCTGGGGCAAAGATCAATCGCATATGACTTTGTTATGGGTAATGTCAGTCATGTCTTGGGGCCTCTTTGCCCCACAGGCATAGTATGGGAGTGACTGCTACCAATTTATAACAGGAATGTTAGAAAGCTTTATTTATATATAGTGAGATGCCATAATCCCATAAGGGATGGTTGTTTGTTTTTGAGTCAGTAGTTTATCTTTCCTCTTTTAGGACATGTTATGAGAAGAGGAAAGATAGAGAACCTGAGTTTAACGGGAAGAGTCCCAGGTAGTAGAGCAAGAGGCAGGCAAAGAGAGATGTATATGGATGGAATAGTAAGAACAGCAAGGGGAGGATACACGGCTGGACAACTGCTGCAAATGACAGAAGATAGAGAGGTGTGGCATTCCATGGTCGCCAACGTCTGCAGGGGCACGGCACTTCAGTAAGGTAAGGTAAGTTTTACGGGGATGGACACCAACCCTCCGACAAACCACTTGTTGACACGTAGGGAACACGTGGGTTGGTTATATGGTTACCACCCAGCGTTGCAAATGGTTTCCTGGCTTATGGCAAACCACTAGACTTGTCACTCAATGTAAAGCCACCTGAAAAGGAAAGAAGAATAATAAAAAGTGACAGGAAAAATGGGAGAAGTAGGAAGGGACGAGGGCAGACACAGAAAAGAATGATAATGGTGAAGGAAGAAATAAGCGGCACTACATCAAGTGAGTGGATGATGGTTGCCACCACCTACCAGCTTTAAACAGACTTTACATATGTAAACCTTACCTACAGTTCTGGCAATCAAAGCCAGCAAGAAATAAATGTGATGGCTTTAGGATGATATATGTGTCAACCCTTTATATTTTATGAACAGACCCATCCATAATACAGTGACTTTTCCTTCCTTCCCCTTCTGTCTTTCTTTCCTTCATTCTTTCCTCATCCTTCTGCCTACGGGTGACTCTTCAATAAGTGACGAGCCAAAAGGTTTCCTGTACACCAGGAAACCATTTACCATGCTGGGTGGTAACCATATAACCAAATTATGGCGCCTGGTGGTTTAGTGGGTAATTGCGCCACTCCAATCGGATTGAGCTGATGAAGGTTTACATCCAAGGGGTGGTTGGGGTTACTGCTCACGTAATGCCACTCAGGGATGAATGAGGCTGGTCACTCTTATCTTAAATGTCAGGACCAACTTGCCTAGCCCTGAGCTCCTACACTCCTCATGGGGTAACGTAGGATTGGATGATGGATGGATGGCCTGTGGCTCCTTGTGAGGAAAATAATAAAATGTTTATTTAAACATGCATGCAAACACTCGGTGCCAGGCCATGCTGACACATCACCGCGTGGGACTTTGAACTGTTGGCACTTAGCAGACCTTTTTTTTTTGGGGGGGGGGGGGAGATTTAGGGATTTTCCCACACAATCAAGATTCCTTTCCACATAATAAGAATCAGGGTAGAGTTTATTTTTTCATGTAAATGGTAAAAATCGCAAATGGAACTCGTGTAATTGGGGGAGGGTCACTGTTTACCAGTTTAATGTAGGATGGCAGAGTTGCGCTTTGTATCTGGTGCCCTTCTAGCCTCCCATTGTGCTACAACACATGCTTATATCATTACTGTACATGGCATTTGCAAACCAATAATAATATGTACACAGTATAATTTATGTATCAGTCTTTGTTGATTGCAAAATATATAATATACTGTATATGGGATTGGCTGTTACTGTTTTGTTATGTACCACCAATAAATGTGTCAACCACTTTGGTCCAACTGGGGGTCTTCTAAGCTGAATAAAATCTGGAAGCAGTAAAAATAATATACATCTTACCAAAACGATGAATATAAAGGCTTCTAACGCATCTCACTATGAGGAGTCTCTAATAAGCTAAATAAAATACCAAAGCAATATAATATTTCATCATAAAGATTTAATATCATCATAAAGAGTTAATATCTTCAAAAAGCCATTAAAATTATGTGTAACTTTAGCATTAATGTATATACTGTACAATATTCTCAGTCCAAAAAGTACATACGGTAGTGTATACTGAATGTAGAAAAATGAGAGAATTTTAAGGAACTACATGGTCAATATTCTAATCAAGTTGAGATGTGTAATTCGAGTAAGCATTTATAGTAAATAATGATCAACAGCTCAAACATTACATACAGAAAATGTTTACATACAAATGCTACATAAAATACACATTTACTCAATAGCTTAAAATATTAAAAACTACGGTTTTAGACCTAAGAACTTATAGTCTATCTGGCATACTCAATTGTATTACACCTGGATGAATATATAAACTGCATTCCGCCTAATCTGCAACCAAATTTGACTGATGCTAATATACTACCTAGATAAAAACAATAAAAATTGAAGAACCAAATCAGATCTTTGCTAATTAAAAACAATATTCTCACAAACAGCACCATGTGTCTCTCTCAGATACTATAGGGCCAATCTTTGAATTTTTATTTTTCAAAATAACCACTTCAACCAGATGATGTACTGTATTTTATATTTTATTCATCCTGCTACTAGATTATTTTATTCAGATTAAAACATCTAAATAGTAAAGAGGTAAGAGAAGGTTACATCTAATCCCTCCAGTATGAAGTCTATCTTATGGTAAATAAAATCATCTGGAGATACTATGAATGAAAAAAGAAATACAGTACACCATCAGACTGAAGTAGTAAATGTATGAATAATATTTTAGTCATGCTACCCACAGATCAGGATAGGAGTTGTGATATCCTTGGACTAAATTTATGTACATTTATCCTCAGAATGTATTACACACACACATACACAATTGCACAATTATGTTTTTAGTGTATATATGAGAAAATGACATAGATAGCATCATTGGAAATGAAAGCTATTTAAATATGTTTGCTGATGATGCAAAAATACAAAGAAGAATTACTAATGCAGACTCTTGTAAAGAGCTACAAGAAGAATTAAATAAACTTCATGAATGGAGCAATAAATTGCAAATGGAATTCAATGTGGACAAGTGTCATGTAATCAAGTTTGGTAAAAGTGGAAAATGACCTGATTGGGATTATAAGTTAGGAAGTAAAACCCTACACACATCAGAAAGAGAGAAGGACCTAGGTGTGATTATTAATAACTGATTATCTCCGGCTGATCACATCAGTGAGAAGGTATGGAACATGTATACACTGCTTGCAAATATGAGAACAGCATTCACATACATAAATGAAGACATGCTAAGAAAGATAATAACATCATTCATCAGACCAACCCTGGAGTATGCATCAGTAGTCTGGAGTCCTCATCTCAAAAAACACATAGATAAGACTGAAACGTTCAATGGTCCGCTACAGGATGGGTACCAAGCTTAAGGGATCTAAGCTATGAAGAAAGACTAGAAAAACTGAATCTACCTACACTACAGGAGAGAAGGAAAAGAGGAGACATGATTATGCTATACAAATGCATATCAGGGAAAGAGAAAATGGACATAAATGATTACATAACCTATGGGGATGCATCAGCAAAAGGACACTGCAAAAACCTGCATAAAAAGATAGGCGATAGAGACATAAGGAAATTTAGTTTCACAAATAGGGCAATTGATCTGTAGGATGCACTACTGAATGAAATTGTGTGTGCCAAAACAACTGATAACTTTAAGGATATGTACGATAAAAACGGTTTAAGACACGGGACAGTACGAGCATGACTCATTCCTGTAAAGATACAATTAGGTAAGGTAAGAATGCACACACACACACACACACACACACAAAGGCTTGCCTGTGAGGTACTGCCAAATACTTTGAGGACTTGAATCATGAATGAATGGATGTGTGATCCATTTTCCTGGACACTCAGTTGATAACTACTTACATGGTTTCCTTTTAATATTTCTGGATACTACCAACCCCATTTTTCAGTGGGAAGTATGGTTTGAATGATCATTATAATATATATAACATACATTATACTTCATATATGTATATGTATATAATATATATTATAATTCATATATATATTATACATTATAATTTATATAAATAATATACATAATTTACATATATATAATTTACAGTACAGGTATGACCTCACTATGACGGACTTCATTAGATCAGAATTTGCTTTTTTTGGAGGAGGGGAGCTGACCGGAAAAATTTCTTCTATATCGGGAAAACTCCAAAAAAGCTAAAAGCGGTCCGGACTGCCTAACCTCAGGCCGGGGCAGCTATATTCTCCGCCCAGTTTATGTGTTCGTGCATCACTTGGTGGCGGGCTGGGGGCGTCACTATTGTTCTCCCATGCTCTGCCACAGTCTGACCCACAACATTTCCCTGGAAATCCCTGATATACTGCTCGAGTGATAAGTGATAAGTGAAATATACAGACAAAGTGAACATCTTTAGTTTGTAAGATCATAAATAATGGGTGTATAAAGTGTACAGTACAGTATTTGAAGTGTTTAAAATTAAGTTGTATCAATAAAGTATTGTCTAAATGCCAAAAACTTAGAAACGAGGTCTACATTAATATTAATAGAAATCAAAACAGCATGGATTAATCACACAGCGCACGGTTTGTGCATTGGTTGGTGGTGGGCTGGCGGCGTTACTACTGTGCCCCTGTGCTCTGTCTCAGTCAGACCCACACCATTTCCCCCCACATCAGTTCCCCAGAAGTCCCTGATATACTGCTCAAGGGTGAAGAGTCTATCTATCTATCTATTGCCAGATACCATAATCCCGTAAGGGGTGGCCATTTGACTTTGAGTTATTTTTTTTTACGGGGAGGGGCACTAACCCTCCACCAACCCACTTGTTGACACGTAGGGAGCACGTATGGTTTGGTTATATGGTTACCACCCAGCGTTGTAAATGGTTTCTTGGCTTACAGGAAACCATTTGGCTTGTCACTCAATGTAATGCCACCTGTAAAGGAAAGAAAAGCAATAAGAAGTGACAGGAAAGATGGGAGAAATAAGAAGAAAGGAGGGCAGGCACAGAAAAAGAATGATAAAGGCTAAGGAAGAAGTAGGCAGCACTACATCAAGTGAGTGGATGATGGTCGCCAAGAGTGATAAGTGAAATACACAAAGTGAACATCCTTAGTTTGTAAGATCATAAATAATAGGGTGTATAAAGTGTACAGTACAGTATTTGAAAAGTGCTTAAAATTAAGTACACCACACTGCATGCAAGGTACAAGCTACACCTCCAGTTCCTGCCCATGATTCAGCTCCTGCAAGTGCAGACAATCAGGAGGATGATTCACTATTTCTTGACGATGACCCTGAAGATAATGGGTAATTATTTTGAAGGATTTTCTCTGAAGGATCCCTCACCAGGTGCTGAATGTTGATACACTCAGCAAGGTGGAAGGGGGGGAGAGTTGGGTTAGCCAAGTGAGTCAGAATGGTTACGTAAGAAAATATATTTTTTTATTACTTATGAGTTTTATTGTGTCCAAGCCTTGCTTAAAAGTTTACTGTGTTATACAATAAATTATTTATAGCGGCATTAGAAACATTAAGAGGCAAATGGTATATTGCCACGAGTTAGAAGGAACTGGTTGGGTGAAGCAGGATGGTGGCCATGACGCTTTTCATATATGAAAATTTCTTCTTGTGAGTGTTACATATGGCCTTTATCGAGTCTAAACCTTGCTAAAAGTATACTGTGTTATGCAATAAATTATTTATAGTGGCATTTGAGAAAAGTTAAGAGGCAAATGGGATATTGTCCTGGGTTACAAGGAACTGGTGGGGGTGAAGCAGGATGGTGGCCATGATGCTTTTCATGTATGAAAATATCTTAGCAGGGGGAAGTCCATATGTCACTTTTCTCAGAGTTTTGCTTTATTCAGAATGGCTTGGGTCCCAATTAGTCCATTCCTGTGAGGTTTTACTGTACTGTATATACAATATACATTATAATACTCTTGAAATAAATGGATCTTGAATTTGGCACTCTTTTGTATTGTTTTTGTTTTTTTCTTGGAAGGAACTGTTTTGAGGGCTCAGCATTTGGTTCCTTGTT